>BPLR01010635.1:0-41276 GCA_021605095.1 Caerostris extrusa | reverse complement strand
AAAGTTATTTTTACTTATCATATCTTTTTATATTATATTTATATTTTTGCACTTATAATTTTCTGCGTAAATTGATATCACTATTTTCTGTACATTCATTTAAACAATATAAAAAAAGTCCTTGTGAAAAAGTGGAGCTCCTAGGTTGTTCTTATTATATATGACTCATCAGGACAAATAAATTAGAAAAAAAATCTCCTCATCAAGAATAAAGAAAGTTTCTAAAATTAGAAAGTGTGTAAAATTAATTTAAATATTATATAAATATATATTGATTTATACTATATATTATTATTAATTACTATAATATTAATTAATATATTAACAGTAATATTAATTACAATATAATATTATCTAATTATTTCGTAATATTTCTATTGATTAAAATTTCATGACTTTTTTCTCAAGCATTTGGATATCCATGCTTCGGGTGCCCCTTAGCGTAATATCGTATTCAGACATCAACATCAAATGAATTATTTTTCTATTATAAAGTAGCCCGTGTGAACTATAAAATTTCCATCTTTAATTCGACATGCTCGAAAAACGTTTTAAAGATCGAAGTGAATCCTTTTACGGAGTTTCAACAAGTCAAATCAGGAAGTAACTTGCTTATATCATGTGTTTAAAAGGTGATTAATTACGTGACTTTCTTTTTGTTAAATTTTAATTAAGTGTGCATTTTATTAGGAAACTGCATTCTGTTGAGAGTTAACATGTTTACATTCCAGCACCATTGGTTGAAGCATAAGAAAACTTTTGAAATATGTTCTTAGTGCCTTCTTGAGAAGTTTATACAAACCATGGTTTGAAATGACGCACGATCGTCATGAGAACTTCGTTATTCGCGGGTTTACTCACTTAAACATACAAATTAAAAAGGGGATAGCATCTCTTATTGATAAAAGCATTCAATATTATCTGCATAATTGAGCATTGGACATATTTCATTTATAAATCTAATTTAAAAGTAAATTTAATTTCTGTCTTTAATATTTATTTAATTTTAATAATGTGGTAGTTACTTAATTTTTTAATCTATTTTCATTTTTAATTGCATCACCACCATCATCCCTCAACCTTATGAAATTTGGTTATGATGATAAAAGATCATGGGTCTCAACACAGATAGGAACATGGTGATGGGCATGGCAATGAACCATGTTGAGGAAGCTGGTTTCAGTGACCACAGGTATCCACAGAGAGTACAATACGTAGCCGATCATCAGCGGATTCAGGCAAAGTAAGAGACCAACGCAAACCAGAACTGCCAACCAAGATCCTGCTCGCCACCACCACTCTAATGCTCATCATGCACTTCATCATGATGGACACCATCACCATCAAGGTCATCATCATCATACACCACCACCATGGACATGCCCATGTGTATCATCATCAAGCACATCCTCATCATGGTCATCCCCATCAAGGTCACCATCTCATCATGGTCACCACATCATGGACATGCATGTATATCACCAAGGATCATCATGGGCATCACCATCTTTGATTTAATCAATACCTTAAGATTACATCGAATGAAAAGAAATTTTTAAAATGATTTGAAATTTCGGAAAAAGAAAAAAGATTTTGCAACTAATTTGTATTTTTTAAAACTTTGTCTGTTTAAAGAAAGTTTTTAAAAAATGAACTCACTTTTAAATAAAGTATTAATAACTATCTCTTTTGTTTTTTGCAAATTTCTTCTCTTTTAAAACTACACGAAACAAATAAAAGTGTATTGAATATTTCAGGCAAAATAAATTTGAAGATTATTTATTGTAACAGAAATAGGCTACAAAATTAAAATAAAAAGAACTTTGTTCAAAATTTCCTTAATTCAATTAATTTTTATGCACTCAAATTAAGTATTCCTAATAATATATGAACAGTTTTGTAAATTATTTTAATGTATTATAGTTGTTTTAATATTATCTATTTTTGGAATGGGAATAAATTAAGTAGATTATATTACAGGGTTTTACTATTTTCTAATGATAAACATAAATATTTATTAGTTAGTTTTTTAATTTTAAATAGCAAACCCCAATTTCCCCGAAATCAGTTTATAAAATAATGCAAGCAATGAAAAAAATGCCAAAAGTGTCCTCAAATTTTAGCCAAAATGAAGAAAACAAACACCAAAAGACGTAAATCAAATTGTTATAACGTAAACTTTCTGTATTCTAAAATTTTTTTAATATATTTCGATAAATATTTCATATTCATTTTTAATGTTTTTCAAAGCATAGCAGTTTGATAACAAATTAAAAGAAAATAAGTTTTTAATAAGAAAATAAAAAAGAAATATTTCCCAATTAATCTCATGCATATTTAATGGTATTTAAGTTTCATATGAAATGTTATGGCTTAGTTGTCATAATTTTCAAGAATAATTATATTTGAGAATTAAAGACACCAAAGAGTATTAATACTTGTAAAATTAACAATGCCGAAATTTTTATCAAGCAAATTTAATTTATTTGCAATGTTTAGACCAATTTTATGTGAAATTTTCTTCAGAAATGTACAAATAAAGGCTGGTAATACTAAAAAAAAAGAGAGTTGAAAAGAGTTTAACCATTTTTATTTTCCATATGAATGCCATTAGCTGGAAGAGGACATAATAACTATATTAAAATTCTAGTCATATTTTTGCTGTCAAATTGTCAAATTCTCGTCGTACTACTGAGGAAATGCTTTTGATGATTTCTTTACTGGCATTCAAATTTGTCATATTCGATCTCCAAAAGCAAATGTAACATTACATTCAAAGTATATCAACAACTATAACTTGTTTTATTCTAGCTCTGCTGAATCTGTCGTGTTGACTTTTCTTGGACTTAAAAAAAAAAAAAAAAAATTTAAATATTAAAAAGTAATTAAAAAGGAGAAAGTTAAATATTTAAAAAAAATAAATAAATAAAAATAAAAAAAAAAAAAATAAAAACCAAAAAAATCCTGAAATCATTAATTAACCACTGAAAAAAAGTACAAAGTTAAATAAACAAAATAAAAACAGAAAAGCATAATAATATTTTTACCTCAAATGTCACCTATGTTGCTGGGAATAATGGAATTTTTCTCTCAAGAAAATTTTGAATGCTATTTCTTTAAACAATAATTTTGGAAATTTGTTTTTGAATAATATGTGTTAAAAAAACAAATATTTAAAAAAAAATTGATAATTAAGAAAAATAAGTAACCATCTTTCTGCTTTTAAATAAAAATAACAAATTTTGAACTTAAAAAAATAATTTTCATAAATATTGTTTTTCTGTAAAAGAGAAAATTTTAGTAATCAAACATATGGTAAAAAATAAAAAATAAAATTCTATAATAAAATTTTTTTCCATAAAATTGAAATGAAGTAGTTTAGGAGTTAATTCATCAGTTAAAAAATTTACTTAAAACGGGGGAATTTTAGAATTTTAGCTTTTACGAATAAATTAAATTAATAATATTTTTTTATGAATATCATAAAATAATATATGAAATAAAAATTTTAATTCTAATGAAATAAATTTAAGAAAAGAAGTTAATTTTTGCTTTTATTTATATAATTAAGATAGAAATTTTACTTTAAAAAATATTTAAAATGGTGTAGGATGCAGAAAAGAAATCATCTAAAAAAGTTTCAAACGATCTATGTATATATTACAGAATTAAACAAATTATTTTAAATTAAAAATTTAAATTTGCGTTTACAACATGCATTTAATGATTCATACACATTAGAACATTTAGAATGAATTGAGGAAACACAAAATCGGGTTCTTTTCGGTCTCGAAGATATTTAAAACGTGTATTCTATTGAATCTATTGAACAAGAAAAAACCGAAAAATTTGTGATGAAAGAAAAACCGTTGTTTCTTGGATGTTCTTGCTTTCCAAAACAAAAGGTTTTGACTGCTGAAAAATGAGATAATTGTTTTTTTTTTTTTTTTTAATTTCAAGATGCAAACTGCGAAAGAAAGATTTTGACTATATATCTCGAGTATAAATGAAGTCAGATTGGGCAGGAGATTAAGCTTTTTGATTAGTTAACATTATGCTACTTGTAATTTTATAATCTGTTTGGTATTCAGCTTTAAGTATTGGGTTGACAACTTGATTGTAAGATTTAGTCAATAGATGGTCTTAGCACATACTTTTGTTTTGTCAACGTGTTCAAAGATTAACCTATATTTTTTTACTTCTTATTTGAACTTCCGCCTTTAATTTAGTAAAAATATTGTATAGATTGATTACTTAGTTTCGTGTTTATTCCATTTTAAAAATGGAAGAACGTGGAAGAAGAAAAGAACCTGAACGCGCATTTCAGACATATTTTATTGTGTTATTTCCGAAAAGGTAAGAAACCATCACACGCAAGTTATGTGCCATATATATTGGAATGAAGCCTTGAAAGAAAGTTTCAATATTGGTTTACCAAATTTCACTCTGGTGATTTTTCACTGAAAAATGAGCAACAATTTGGCCTTCCAGTTGAAGTTGATGAGACCCGAATCAAGGTCATTATTGATTCAGATCGTCATAGCACAACACGCGAGATTGCAGAGAAGCCTCAAAGTATCGCAAACATGAAATAAAAAAAAAAAAATTAAAGCAGCTTGTATTTATGAATCCTCATCAGCTTAGGAAAATCATTTGACCACAGCGTGCATCTGCGATTCGCTTCTGAAATGTGCAAACGAAATTGATCCATTTCTCAAACAACTGTTAACTGAGTGTTTATAACAACATTAATCGAAAAAAAAAAAATATTATGCTGTCAGTTTGGTAAGATTATTAAAGTTCTGTACTTTGAACTTTTATCGCGAAATCAAACGAATAATCCAAGCGTGTACGTTCTACAACTCGCCAAACTGAGCGATACAGTTCAAGAAAAGCGGCCAATTGGAAAGTCGTAAGGATTTTCTTCCAGCAAAAGCCCACACATCTTTTGATCACTTATAAAAATTATTTAAACTAAGTTGGAATGTTTTGTCATATACACCATATAGCCCTGACCCTGCTTGTTTAGATTACAATTTAATTCAGTCCATGCAGAATTCCTTAAATAGTAAACATTTTAATGACGCTTTTGGTGTAAAATCACATTTCATTCAGTTATTTGTTGACAAAAATCAGAAGATTTATGAACACGTAATTATGACACTGCCTGAACGATGGCACAAGGTCATCGATAAAAACGGATAATACCTAATTGAATGAAGTTATATTTTTAAGAAAAAGTTTGAATTTTCTTTCTTATTTTAAATCCGCAATCACTTAGTTGACAGCCCAATATACAGTATAAAACTTCCGTTACATGACACAAAATTGTGCACTGAATTTGTTTTTCAAATACTAATCATTATTAATTTTTAATACTTTTTCAGTTTATTTATTTGTGTTATATTTTCAATGATGATTTTTTTTTATCTTTAGAAGTTTTGAAATTTAATACTTATTCAAATTTAATATTTAAAGCAGAAGAGTGTTAGTACCAAATAAAAATGTTTCCTTATAACATTATGCAAATGCCACAAACAGGAAAACATAAATACAAATGTTTTTTTTTTTTTTTTTTCATTATGTTTTCTTGCAATATGTTCTTGAAAAGGATGCTATATAAAAAATACAACATATACAACACAGAATCTATGTTAAACGCGCCTTTTATTTCAGATAATGAAAATCAAAATCTTTTAAAAACATTTTGTTTGGCACTTCTTCAATTGCAATTCGTTGTTCTACAGACATTGAAAAGAGATTGAAGAAATAACTATTTTATTCAGCCATTCTTCCTTTTTTTCATCACAACTGCTAATATATTTGTGTCACTTCTTATCAATTTTAGGTAAATTATTTACGAACTATACCTCCAAAACGGCATCGGTACATGATATTTATTGTTGTCGTATATCAGTGTACCTCTTGCTCGTCATATATATGCCATAAACAACCCACCGACTGTTGATGGAGGGAAATAATTGCCTTCTTGGTGGAATGTAACTGCACTGAACAGTATCGGTTAAAAATCCCAAAAGACGTTAATACGAGATTTTTATACACCCTTTAATAATCATCATTAAATTTCCTTATGAGAGCAGTGATAGCATCTGCATCGGACACCATCAGTTAGCTCCTGCATCGGAGCACATGTGTACTTAAACTGCTCAGTTTAACACTGAACCACGAATTTCGCCACATTTATCTGAGATTAATTTAATTTTATTTGTCTGATTTGCCAAGCATTAGACTTTTTTTCCTTCTTACTTAACATGATGTTCATTGAAACATACTGTAATCTGCAGATTTTCTGTATGATTTATTTTATACAGCTGAGTGTCCCAGTTATTTTCTGAAATAATTAGAAATTAGACTTTTCATGAAAAACGAATTTATTTTATATATTTACAGGAATATATGCACAATGTTCTCTTGATTTAACAGAATTCATTTCCCTGGAATTGTTCATTCTGTTACCTGAATTTTTTAAAATAAGTAAATTTGAGAATCATGTGAAAAATAGTTTTAAATAATATATTATAAATATACTTAAAATTAAATCGAAACATTTTTATCTTATTTACATTAATTTTAAATTATGCATGCTTTAAGATATAACAAGAGATACGATAAAAAAGGAATAAATTAATTAGAAAAAATAACTATATTTATTTCTCAAAATTCTTGTTATGCCTGATAATTATACCCCAAATATATTACATAAAAAAATGTAATTTTTTCACCTAAAACCTTTTTTTTTTTTTTGTTGTTGAATGTTTTGTTTTGTTGAATGAAGGATTTAATGTTTCTATTTCTTTTTCAATGACTTTTTCACAGTTTTATGGTTTGGAAATATATTTCCGAGGTCAACTTATGGCTTTTATTTCTTTCTAATAAAAACATTAATCCGCTTAGAAATTCTGGGTAATTACTTACTTATTCTATTAGTGTCATCTTATCTTCCAGAGGTTAATCTGTGTTGACTTGCCCTAATATACTTCACAGTTTAAAATATTGACCTTAAAACTTATGATTTACGCTGTCCGTACCTGGTGTTTGCTTTCAAATTTAAGGTATATATATCAATGATCAGGCAGACATACATCACAATTTCATTTTTCAGTAGAGTTACTTTTTGATACATAATTCCATTTCAAAAATGATTGCAAAGGTAAATTATACATTTATTTTAATAAAATATATTGAATAAATAAAATAAAATATAATAATTTATATTATTATTTTAATAAAAATATTTATAAACAATATAGATCATGGCTATTTTCATTTTCTTTTTGCTTTCTCTTAAATTTTCTTTATAAATATTTAAAAAAATTTCTGAAGAAAAAAAAAAAAACGAAAAGTGAATATAATATTTGAAAATATATTTCAATTATTAAATTACTGTTATGATTAAAAACTTATTTTATTAAGATTTTATTTAAAAATTACAAAATAATAATATCTTATATAATTATAATTATAAGTGCTTAAAAATTATTAGCAGAAAATTAATTGCAATTTTGAAATATTTTCTTAAATTTAAATAAAAAAACTGTAATGTTAACAATAAAAAATTACTTACATATAATTTAAATAATTATTATTCTCTAACAAGTTAGAATAATTTTATGAATTTAATTTTCGAGCATTATCAATAATTTTAATTTGATATAAGTATAAAATTAAGTAATTGTTCCACTTTTCAGGTTTTACTTATTGTTGCTCTTGTTGGCTCTTCATTTGCCAGTCACCATGAACCCGAAGTAAGTTTTTAAATAGTATCTGTCTTTCTTTTTACGTATTATATAAGATGTTAAATTAAAAAAAAAACTAAAAAAAAAAAATATTTCAAAAATAAAATTTATAAATTTTTAATTTATTTTAAAATTAAAATTTTTTGTGATTGATAAAAATAATTTTTTTGAGAATTGCATATGGCAATCAATCTTAACAGTAAGAATTGTTTTTTGAGAAAGCGAAATAAAATAGCAACAATATTTGAGAGAGTTGTATTAAAACATTGTCTAATATAATGACTTTTTATGTTGCGTATCTATAAGACAATTAAAAAACTGAAAAGTTTTGAAATAAAAATATATAGAAGCCTTAAACTTATCTGAAATTTGAGTTTTTCAGAAGATTACAGCCATCATAATTATTTCCTAAGAATTTATTTCAAATTTTGGGAAGTAATTACATGAAATTTTTTTAAAATTCCTCACGCATTGTATTTGAATATGTTACTTATTACAAATCACTACTTAATAACAATACTGATACGAATTAATTTTTTTTAATATTTCAAAATAAATAAAGTATAATAAAAATTGTATAAAATGTAAAAAAAAATCGCAGGAAAAAAAAAGATGACAAATTATAGATATTTTTTTATAAAATAAAACATTTTTATATCTATATTTCTACGGACATATTTAAGAAAATAAAAATAACTTTCAAGTTACATGTATAGAGCAATTCATGTTTTAATTTTTGTAAGAATCATTCATTACACATTTTTTAAAACAGGAATTATTTTCAAAATTCTTAAATAGGACCTTCTTTCTTTCAGCATCACCATCATCACCCTCAACCTTATAAATTTGGTTATCAAATAAAAGACCACCATGGTGAACAACACAGACACGAACATGGAGATGGTCATGGCAATGTTCAGGAAGCTACGGTTTCACTGACCACAGAGGTATCCACAGAGAAGTCCAATATGTCGCTGACGGTCATGGATTCAGAGCCACTGTGAAGACCAACGAACCAGGAACCGCAAACCAAGATCCCGCTTTGCTGTGAAAATTCATTCCAATGCCCAACATAACCTTCACCATGATGGTCACCATCACCAACAGCAACATCATCAACAGCATGGCCATCAACAAGTGTACCAACATCAAGGACAGAACCATGGACATCATCATTTTTAAAATATCTCAGAAATATAAATTGAAATAATTTTATGCACAGTTGTTTTGATATTTTCTAGTGACACCAAGGAACATCAAATGGCTTCATCATGGCTAAGATATCTCATATATATGGGCTGGAATAATTTTAAGCTTAATTGTCTAGATAATAGCTAGTAGCTTTTTCTTGTGAATAATTTTGCTAAAATGGGGAATTTTATGAATACTACTTACTTTTCATGTTTCAAAATAAATTTTTTTCACTGCATTCAAATTGTTTGTTTAATTATTTCAGCTTTTTCAGAATATTTAAAAAAAAAAAATTTTCCATACTAAAATTACTTTTGACAATAATGCAAAAATGTATATACCATCCTGAATCTTTTATAAATGAGCTTTTAAGCATAAATTATTCATTTTGGAAGCAGAAAAGTTAGTAGCATGCAACAAAATTTAAATCTTGTTAATATAATTAGCTGAATGTTTGGAAATTAGTGAGATAACATTAATTTACGGAAGGAATTTAAAAAAAAAAGTAGAATATTGCTTTTATTCTTCTTGCCTATATGCCTGTTCACCTGTATGCACATATTCCTTTATTATTTAATGTAAAAAATAATATTTTCTTAAGGTATTTATTTATCAAAAATTCATCCTTTTCAACAACAACTTATGCAGAAAAAAATTTAGAATAAATAATAAACAGTACATATAAGTCAATTAACAATAGACATTATGTTGCCTTATTAATCTAAAGACAACATAATGGCTATTTGATTTTCGATGTAATTTAACAATTAAAACTATATTTTTTATTTTAAAATGTAAGCTGTGAAATATAAAGTGTTTTTTATTATTGTATCTTAAACAACAATTACTCTATTATAAATCAAAAACAGTATTTTTACTTAAATATATACGATTCAAAACATAATTGTTAAAATAAATATGATTATTAAATAATTACATTTTAGTTAGTTATTAAATTATTCATCATTATTAAACTTTACAAATGAAAGACTTCCAAAATGTTTAAATCAGCGAATAATTTCTTGTAACGTACAATTTGAAAATTAAATGCAAATATTAATTATCTCTTATTAATTGAAAGAGTTTAAAGAAAATATAATCATTAAAAGCTATCTATTTTTTAGAATTCTATTGGCATCAAATTGCCTGATGGTTTTGTTAAATGAAGTTTTTATAATACAATAGCTGGTATATTCACAAGCATCATCCCATATGATTACATTTATTAACTTTTAAATTTATTATATAAGCTGATGTAACAACTGAAATTTAAAAAAGAGAAATGCTTAAAAATAATTTTATGTTTTTAAAATTGAATTACAAAAAAAGTACAAGCTATTTATTAATTGTTTTTTAGATATACGTTGTTGATAAGAAAATAAATCACTTTTACAACAGTTAAGAGGGTTATAAGACTGATTAGTGAGATTAAATACATGCGATTAAAATCTTTATGGACTATAAAATTATTGATCCGTGCGAGTGATTTTGGAAACCGAATTTCTGGGAAAAAGTAAACTTTTAGAATTTATTTTCAGAATCTAGTATACTTTTCAGTCGTAAGAGAAATTATGTCCTCTCTAAGCATCAGAAAGAATTGTACATTATTATACTTTCTTAAGATAATAAAGTCTTTTACTTACAGCTATTTTAACTAAAGACAAACTATTTCAATTTTAATATTTGAAGAGTTATTATTTAACTTTTATAACGGATTCCCTCAAGAATTAAAATTTAAATCGTTATGTGTCAACACTGATGATATACAATCAGGTCAACAATGATTACTACAATTATGTCAACACTGATGATATGGTATACAATCATGTCAACAATGATTATTACAATTATGCCAATACTTATGTCATTATATTGACTTAACAACAATGGTTACTACAATTATGTCAATATTTTTATGTCCTTATACTGACTTAATAACATTCATTTGTCAATATTGTAAATCTAAATTGTAAAAAAAAAAAAAATACAACACAAAATTTATTGTTTTCCTGAAAAATGTAAACACAAATTATTTCATAGATGCCTTAAAAATTGTGCGTAAAAAGGAATATCTTTTTATTTGTTAACCTACGTTATTATTAATATTATGGTGTTTATTTTTGGTATTTTACATTCATTTATATACTTAAAGAAAATAATTTAATAATAATAATAACAACAACAAAAAGAGAAATGTAATTTTTTTTTAATTTCAAAAAATTATACCTTCAAAAAATTAAATCAGAAGTTCATGGTGTATTTTTATTATTTTTTTGTTCTGTTTTAGAAGAAACATTATGTAGTAATTAAGACAAAATAGGGCAAATGATAACAAAATACTTGAAAAATGCAAGCAAATTACGAGCTAGTAAAATCAAAACAAATGAACAAAATATTTGAATAAATGAACAAAATCGTAATGAATTTATGTGTGACACATTGAAACCTTTTTAATTACGTATAAATGAAATACATTATAGTAATGAGCAAAGAAATAATACTTAGAAAAGAGAAAAAGTCATCATTAAATAAGATTTAATAAGCATATAAACCTCGCAAAATAAACAGTGATATAATTCAAAAAATTTTCAACTTTGGTCGTTTGATCATCATGAACCTGAAAATTAACTTTCTTAAACCGAAAAGTAATTTGGATGTAAAAAAAAAAAATGCAAAACACTAAAATAAGTCCTTTTATCAGATTAAATGACACAAAAACGAAGCATTGACAAATAATTCTATGTTAATGATTATAAAATATTGTCTATGATTGCTAATGTGAATAATATGATTAATTTACTATATACTTTATTGATGTGAGTAAACGTTATGATTATTGTTAGCTTAGCTTCAGAAAAGCTCCAAAACCGCTCATACCTGCACAGACAGCAGGTATGAGGTTCAAATACGATTGCGGTGTCAGTTGCAGTCACTGCTTTCAGAAAATAGGGAGCAGGGAGGTGGTTACGACAGTATATAAGAATCTCGCATCTACAATTAGACTGCCTAGTTTACGGTTTCATAGCTTTCTTCGGTACAACTAAAAATTACCCCTAAACTTCTTCCCGGAAAACAGTTCACGACTTCAATGAACTGTCATTAGGCTGCTCCTGCATGAGGATCACCGATGTATCGCTGAAAATGTCTATACCGGAAATGATAAATCCTTAGGCCAGAGAGGTTCTTACATTGTATTCGAAAGGGAGAATGTGAGGGGGAGTTCAATTAAAATTAAAGAGGGAGAATATGGATGATCTTTGCTTTCATGCTGTATCTTGAAAAATGCTGAATCTACCACATAGTGGTAGTCTAGTGGTGAATAATCTCATATCAAGGGAAATTTATGTGCTTTTAGATTTCACTGACTACGAATGGAGAGAAAGGGTGGGAGTTTTGTTGTGAGGGGAGCACCTTGAAGGTAGAAGTCTGATTTGACTCCGGGTCTTTGAAGAAGGAGGGAAGTGCTAGAGGGAATATTTTCAAATGCTAAAGGGGTGCTCCCCTTTTAGGGGGAACTACCCAGAATTTGAGTATCGGATGGGAGAAAACTCTGAAAACTCTCACCAGGCAGTCCGATTAACGAAGCAAGATGCTGAACATCACAAATGCCATCAAGTGTCCTAGTTTTTTGAAACAGTTTCTACAGCAATGCTGTCAGCGGATTGGTTCTCTGCTCTAATGCTCACCAACGGCACACTTTACCACTGAGCAGTGAATCGGAAGTGAATGAAAATGAAAAACAATAAAAAAAAAACTACGAAGTTCATATTTTCAAATGCCGGACATTTTGATCTGAGAACTTTTGCCACTTTTGCAGCAGATTAGTCTTTCTCCATTGACCATTGTAGAGAAGTTGTTACATTATGTGCAGAGTTTTCGAACAAACAATTCCAATCTTCAGATCTGGGGACTTCATACACTTCCCCTACTTCCTTGAGCCCAACACAAGGTATATTATGCCTTCATGTATATCGTATCTATTTCCAACACAGACATGGGAGATTTATAGATAGGGTAAATGAAATGCCACTTAATTTTACTTATTTCTATATAAAATGAAATAAAATTAATTTGAAGCATTTATTAATACAAGAGCAGTTTATATTTTATTTTTTATAATTATATTTAATTATCTTCTTCTAGAAAAATAGGATTTAGACTGTTTCAGCAAAATAAACTGATGCGCCAATAAAATATGTTAAAAAAATAGTATTTTTATAATTTTAAGAAGGTTGTTCTTCTTCAAAAACAAAACTGAAACGTATAGTAAATTTTATTTTTCAGCATACAGTGCTTAATTATGCAATAAATCAATAAATTAAATTTTAAATCAGGCGTGATTTTATAAGATCCATTTTAAAGAGGTTATTTTTAAAATATTTAAATTTATACTACTAAATTGTTAAAAATCAAACAATAATCAAATATCTTCTAATTGTGATATTTGTAAAGTAAAAAAATATTCTTAAAAAAGCAGAGATTAATCTGTAATAAAAACAAGTAATATAAAAAAAAATTAAAGTCAATTTATACTTTTTTTTCACTCTATTGCAGTAATTCCTTTATAAATAATTTTCATTCATTTTTTTAAGTTTATTTGGCGCAATCTATTGGTAGATATTTACAACTTAAATCTAAAAAAAAAATTATGAATTAAATTTAATTACTGAATTAATATTTGATCCAGTGTCATCCACAACAAGTTCAAATAAATGTATTTGAACTAGAATGGATGAATAAAAAGAATTTTATGAACGATTGAAAATTTGAACAAGATATATATAGGGAGAATGTGAGCTAATAGAAGGAATTGAATGAATAGATTAGTGATATTAGATTAGTGATTATCTGTATCATAACTCAATCGATTGCAAATGTAGATTTATGATAATTTAATATCATTAAAATGAGGCCTGATTGGCTTTTAGCGCTCTGGCGCTCGGTACCACAGGTTCCAGGTTCGAGTCCCGGTGGTGTCCTGAATGTTTGTAATGGTACATGGTTCCACTTTAAACAGTATGCCTCGGTCTAAAATGATCGTAGAGCGTTGCGGGCGTATTGTTACTCCGCGTCCGTAGCTTAACTTCAAGTTACACGAGGTTATACTAAGTGAGTAACATCAGTGCAGCCCTTATGGAATAAAAGATCACAGTCTAAGTATTTGCCAGCTGCATTAGAAAAAAAATATCACTTGAATGAATAAAAAAATCAGAACAAGGGAGATTCTTTAAAACTATATTAAAAAATATTATAATTATTTATTACTATTGTGATTTAATATGATTTTTTGTAAATTTATTTTGCCTTTTTGCTTTTGCTAAAATCGCAAATTTTTAATTTTAACACCAAACGTTTTCTATGCATTTTTGATAAAATATTCTAATGATAATGCATAATTTAAAAAAATAGTAATGTTGAAAGTTAATAAAAACGCTGCTTTTCAAAATCTTTTGTTTACACATATCTATCATAGGCTCAGTGTTTAGGCACTCATCACAACGTGAGAGCTCTATAATTGCAAATGGGGACTACACTTATTTTGTTCAATTATTCTGTCTTATCTCTGGTAATCCTATGTTTTACGCATGATCACGCTTTGTTATCATGACTGTTGTAGGGTAATTTATTTTATGAAACTATCGACATATTCACACAATTTACATAAATTATTCTTAAATCCAATTTAAGTGGTTGGAATTAAAAGGAATTTAAAAAAAATAATTTATTATATTTGATTTTTAAATATTGTATCTCCTTAACATGAACTACAATTAGCAGATAAAAACGAAATCACAGCACAATTTTTTAAACGTAATTAAAAACTAATTAAAAATAAATTACAGATCTGATAAATTCATTAAAAATACTTCACAAAATTATAACAATAAAACTTCGAGGGAAAAAAGTTTTTGTAAATAATATAAATATTCATTTAATAAACTTGCTTTATCTAATCAAGAAATTTGTTCTTTTTATATTCATTCATATATTTATTAATCGATTTATAATTTTAAAAATATGCATGTCGTGGCTATTTCAATCTTTTGTTTTTAATCCATTAGAAAACACCAATAAACCTGTTATTTTTATATTAAGGTGGTGTCTGGTGGTTAAATTCTTTGTCAGTTATTTAGAGATTAATCGTTGATTGGCCTATATACTTAATATTTTAAATTATTGACCTTAAAACGCATTTGTTTGCGCTGTTAGTGCCTGGTGTTTGCATTCAAGTTAATAATATAAATATTACTGATCAGTCAAAAATATATATCAGTTCCATTTTTATTTCATCGTAGTTTTGGATACATTTTCTATTTCAGAATGATTGCTAAGGTATGCAATTTTATGTGCTCATTTGTAAATAATTAAATTTTCTTTAAATAAAAAATAAATAATAAATATTATTTTAGTTTAATAGTTAAATATTAATAAATATTTTTTAAATGTATATAATTTTTTATATTAATTCTACATTTACCAAAAAACGTATTTCAATATATTATTTGGATCATATTAACGCTTTTTGTTTAATGAAATTAAAATGTTATTGGTTTATGCTTCAGATACTAATTTGTATATTTTCCATTATTAAAACTCTACGTACTATTTTTATACATTTAATAAGTTAATTTAAAGCATGACAATATAAAATAATTTACTCTATCTATTTATCTTTTAGACTTTTAGAATAATAGGTTGTTCTAATAAGTGTTTATAAATTCGTTTTGGTATAAAAATTTTTATATCCTAAGCTACAGATTTTAAATTAAATTTGAGAACTAAATATTTGTTCTGTATTTTAGGTTTTACTTATTATTGCCCTTAGTGGTGCTGCATTTTCAAGTCATCATGAACATCATGAAGTAAGATTTTAAATAATTTTTTAGATTACATAAAATGAAAAATTTGCCGTGTTTTAAATATCAATAGCTTATAAATACTTTTACGAATGATTGGAAACTAAATAATGCTAAATTAAATTGAATAAATTTGAAAAATTAGCAAATTAGATAAAAAAATATGAATATAATATATAAAAATATAAAAAAAATAAAAAGTTATAAATAAATAGCTTTAGGGGATTTATAAAGCCATCAAGATATTAAAGATTACATAAAAAATGCATAATTCTGAATTTGTGAATTAAGTGCTGAAAAATGTATTATAATATAAAAATTTCTGAAAATTTTAATTAATCTGATTTATATCTCAAACTTAAAAAGACTAAACTACAATTTTTAAATAATTTTTTTTTTTAGATTTTAGATTATTTTAAATGATATTCAAAATTAAAGCATTAAAATATCTTAAGACATATTTTAACTCTCTGTTACTTAATGTGATTTACTGTATATTTATTCTACTATAATGGCAAAAAGAATTAAAAAAAACGCTAAGATGTAAAAGTATAAAAGAAACATTTTAATCATACGTTGTAACAGTTCAAAAAAAACTAAAATAAAATTTTTCTGTGCCACCAAATTCAAAAAAGTAAAATAAGCATTTAACTTAGAAACCCCATTTTCCTACATTTTATATTATAAATATTTACTAATTTTATACAAAATAATTTTTCCATTTGACCATTAATACGGAAAATGGACATTTTCTTACATTTTTATGCCATGAAAATGAAATAATGATGAATAAGATTTTACACTTCACATAACAAAGATTTTTTAGTTCTCAAATATTTTTAAATAAACTTTTTCGTCTTATAGAACCATCATCATCATCCCCAACCATACAAATTCGGATATGAAGTGAAAGACCACCATGGTGAACAACACAGACACGAGCATGGAGATGGTCATGGCAATATTCAAGGAAGCTATGGTTTCACTGACCACAGAGGTATCCACAGAGAGGTCAACTATGTCGCTGACCATCATGGATTCAGAGCCACTGTGAAGACCAACGAACCAGGAACCGCTAACCAAGACCCCGCAGATGTTAAAATTCACTCTACTGCCCAGCATGATCTGCACCATGATGGTCACCATCACCAGCAACAATCACATCATCAACAGTATACCATCATCTACAAACCATGGACCACCAACAAATAAATCATCATCATGGTTAAGATATCCCAGAAATGGGCATTCAAGGAAGATTTGGTTTACTGATTACTGAGTAGTTCATAGAAAGGTCTAATACTTTAGATGAGACATTATTCAGAGCCACTGTGAAGGCCAATGAACCAGGAAAACATTAACCAAGAACCCGCTTTATGAAAGTTCATTCAACTCTTTGACTAATGGATGCTATCATCATCATGAAAAGCAACATTATGGACATCGACAAGTTTACCATCAACAAGGTTATGAACAATTACGACATCATCAAGGACAACTTCATGGTTGAATATTCTTAATATTTGTCAAAATAATTTGCAATTATACTTTATTATCTTCTAACAAATGTTTATCATAAGTAAGTTTTTGTCACCAAAAATTAATTTTTGTATGCATTTGATTTTGAAAAAAAATAAAATTTGCTTTGATTGAGTTTCTAGAAATATATTCCATCATTTTTTTAAATATCAAATTGAAAGACAACAAGTAAATAAAATTGAAAGTCAATTCCATTTTTTTTTCACTATATTACAGTAAGTCATTTAAAATAAATAATTCCTAAGTTTATCTGGCAATCTATTGGTAGATACATGCACAAGAAAAAAAACGATATAGTTATTTTATTACTGAATTAATGTTTGGAAAAACTGTATTAACAAAGTGTCATCCTCTAAAAAAAAAAAATGTATTTGAACTTGAGTGGATGAATAAAAAAATATTTTATTAACGATTGAAAATTTGAGCAAGATATATATAACGGAGAGTGTAAATTAAAAATGTAAATCAGTATTAATGTATTTAAAATATAAATAATGTACAATAAAATGGCAGTGCAAAATCAAGGTTATTTTTTAAGAATTTGAACTATCATTAATGACATATTGGTTAACAAAAAACCACATTATCTTTGCTAATAATTTGCAATAATTATTATTATTTATTTCAAATTGCTGAACGCCGTTTGTAATTAAAAAAACACAATCTTTATACATATTTTTTCTTTTTATTTTAAATAAACTCTATTGTTTTATTTTATAATTTAATCAATCATTTTATAAAATTCACGAATATGAAAAAAAAAAAAGAAAAGAACTAATTTTTGAAAAGTAAGTAAATTTGAAATGAATTTTCATTTAAATACATTAAAATTGATTTTTTTAAATTATCATAAAATAATAAAAGATATGGTATTATGGAAATAAAATAAATTTAAGGGTCGATAGACTTTTTAAAAGTATTAAGAATTAAAAACTAAAATTTATATAATCTTCTAAAATTTGAGAAATTTTTTTAATATAAATAACATAATTAGGATGATTCTGACAGTGTTTTTGCAGATATATTTATAGGAAAAAATTATTAAAAAATTTCTTCTAATAATTATTTCTTTCTTTTTAATTTTTAATTTTAAAAAAATCATTATTTGTTTGAATTTCGGTGTCTGTTCTACAAATTTTTGAATTTTGAGCAGTGAAGAAGAAAGGGAATGTAGATAAATATTAGCATAAAAAATTGTAGTAAGAAATGTTACTGATACCATCTTTTACCTGTCAACAAATATACTGCTTTTTTTATTCATAAGTCATGAATAGAGTTATGACTTTAAGTTTTATTTAGCATTTTCATTTATTTTTTTTAAGGAAAAATATCTTACAAAATATTTTAACAGATTAAAATCAGGAAGTAAATAAATGTCTAGACATGATTTATATTAATACATTATATCAGATGGATTGACTTGCGGCATGCATATGAATCCTTTAACAAGAAAAAAATAACTTATTTTTTTAACGGGAAAGATTTTCTGTTCAAGTAAACAATAATGAAAAGTTATATATCTATCAATATTTTGGAAATATATTTACAGTAAAATCTTAGAAAATATTTATTCTAAGAGTTTCTTCTCTCTTGAAATTTTTAATTAAAAAAAATCATTATTTGCTTGTATGAATGTCGCTGTATTTTCTATGAATGTTAGAATTTTGTGCAGCAAATAAGAAAGGAAATATACATAAATTTTAGCTTAAAAAATTGTAGTGAATAAAAAATATTTGATTCTGCCAATTATCTGTCATCAAATATACTGTTTTTTGCCCATAACTACAATCATAACTCTATTCAAGTTTTATTTAGCATTTTCATTTATTATTTTATATTAAAGAAAAATATTTTACAAAATATTTTAAGAGAATCAAAACTAATAAGTTAATAAAAGTCTAGACATAGCATATTTTAATGCATTATATCAGATGGATTGAGTCATAGCATGGATATAAAACACTTTAGTAAGAAAAAAAATTATTTCACTTTAAAAATTTTTTTTTTTCTTACTAAAGTGTTTTAAATATTTATTTTCTTTTTAACTTAGCAATAATGGAAATCTATATATTTGAGAGATATCAACTTTTCATCGTGTTGTTAAACAAATTATACGAAATGAATACCTCAAACTTTTGAATAATAATTTATTGATGTTATTTTGTTTACATTTATTCAACTGTTTGGATATTTCTGCAAATGGTAAATGAAGTGAGGCGGTTTTTTTTATACAGATTAAATTAAAAAAATCATTTTCCAACATAGCTATTTAGTATGCTTGTGCTGAAAAATTTGCTTTTAATTTTAATGAATAATTTAAAATTTTATTAAATTTTAATATTTTAAAAAAATCATGAAACCCAGATTTCTCCACCGTGATGACTAATCAGAAATTCGCCATTCCAAAATTTATACAAATAATGGTTACCAATATTTTCTTATGATTGACAACAACATCTTCGGAAACTTTAAAATAAGAATATTTAATAATCAATGTATTTCATTATTTTTAATACATATTTTAAAAAAAATTAGAGAAATTTATCCAATCGGTTATATAGGGCGATTATAATTAAAGTCCCACTTTCAAAATGCTGTAAAAAAGAACCACTCGTCACTAAATTCAAATTTGAACTGAAGATACTCGAAGAAGGCGTAAACGGCATCAAAAAGTTCCAAAGTAATTTGGAATAGATGGCGCTGTAAGCGGCATAAGAAAAGGGAATTCGGTTATCAGTGATATTTTGAATCGAAATTAAAACGTGTTTGGCATGAGTTGCACATTAAACCAACTGTAGTGTTCAATGTGCTTGATTGTTTCGGTGTTTTGAAGGAAAAAATGACTTCCAAGTCATTCAACAGTTGTGACACTATTAGTAGAAAGCTCATCCACCACTACAACGTCATAACATAAAGGATGGGAAAATCGGTGGAACTTTTTGATGCCATACTGTTTCCGCCTTTTTTCAAGTATCTTCAGTTCAAATTTGAACTTATTGTAACGAGTGTATCTTTTTTACACTGGATGTCTTCTACATGGTATCAAATGAGTGCCGAATTCCTTTAAAAATCCTCTGGTAAGTCAATGCCCGTGTTTATTCACCATATTAACAGCCAATGGCCTGCTTATGGTATATATAATATGAAGTCCAACAATGTATAACAACAACAACAACAAAATTTCAGCAGCTTGATATAGCTTTGATATATGATTCAGTTGCTGCGTTAAATGCATACTTAATTTTTGTGTACTTAATGGAAGTACTTATTTGGAAGTACTTAATTTTTTAATAAATAGCTTATAACTCAAGTACTTTTCTCCTGAAACAATCATGTTTCAAAATATCATTCAAAATTTAAAAATGCTTGATTTTAATCCGTTATTTTCCTAAAGCTATTTTAAAAAACAATTTAAAAAAACTGATCAACTAAAAAGTTACTAATTAAAAATAACAACAACAATACTAATAAAAATAATTACATTGGTAAAGAAAAAAATGTAATCGATCGGACTGATGTACACTTTAAGGTTAAAATTATTTAATAATTAATCAATTATTTAGTATAAGCTTTATTTTAATTAGATGTTTTGCATAATTTAAAAACACATATATTATTACAACAACTGTCATGCTCAATCAAATATCTGATTAAAGACTTATTCAGAAACTTCAACTTATTTTTTCTGCAAAACAGATTCTTAATTTCTTTTTAAAAGAAGGAAAGTATAAATAAATATAATGTATAAAAAGCTCGTGAAAGAAATTAAAAAAATATTAAAGATTTCACCGAACATGTCCAAAATTGAATGTGGTGAAAAATCCGTTTCTGAAGGCAATACATATTACTTTTATAGGTTACACCTCATTGGCCAGATTGCATTGTTATGAAAAGAAAAAAACATTATTAATTTTAATTTAAAAATAGATTTCTGTAAATATCACAAATTTCCGAATAAGTACAGTGTTTTTTTCTTTTCTTTTATTATTAATAATAAATACCTTCCTAAGTATTTATTCAATTCCTTCTAATAGTTCACACTCTCCCTATATATATTTATATATCTTGTTCAAATTTTCAATCGTTCATAAAATACTTTTTATTCATCCATTCAAGTTCAAATACATTTTTTTGAACTTGTAGTGGATGACACTAGATGTTAATACAGTTTTTCAAATATTAATTCAGTAATTAAATTTAATTAATTAATTTTAGTTTTTTTTAGATTTAAGTTGCATAGATCTACCAATAGATGGCGCCAGATAAACTTAAAAAAACGAATGAAATTTATTTATAAAGGACTTTCTGCAATATAGTGAAAAAAAAAGTAGGAATTCACTCAATTTTTTTTTTTTTTTTATTAATTGTTTTTTCTCTTTCTTCTTGTTAAAGTTTATCATTGTTAAAGGAAATGAACTAAAAATTAAAAAAAAAAAAATTCTAAATAAACTTTTTCTAAATAACTATTTGTGCTATATAGCCTTTTGTATGATATATCTACAATAGAAAGAAATCCCAACTTATAATTAGAAAAACTCTTTTTAGTAGGGGTACTGATTTTATTAAAAATTTTTAATTATAATAATGCAACTTACGGTAACATAATGCTATGTCCTTTAATTTTTTACAGTCTTTCTTAACTAATTTATTAGACTGTTCACTGACTTATTCTATTGTGGGCCAGTAATCCTAAAATAGAAAGTTGCAAATTAAAAAAAAAAAATAAATAGTTTTAATCATTTAAATATAAACTATGCTATATTAAACAGTATGCACTTCAGTAATAATAGATTAATTTTAATTAAATAATAATATCTTCTTCAGCAGCGTTTAGCATTTCCGCAATTAAGCAACCAGGTTCGTAACCCGACAAGTCAGTTTGAATCAAAACTCAATGCCTATGCTGAAGCACCTGTAACTTAAGCATATTTGCCAGTAATGAGAACGATAAATATGTTTGCTAAAATGCCTTAGAGATTTATTAAAAATTGGAAATGCTGAGCAACGCTGAATATGCTATATTCTTCTTTCTAGAGGCAAATGACGTCAAATCGATTATAGTATTCAATTTAATGGTAAGCAATAATAAGAGTTTAAAACCCATGTTGGTAGAAAAACAATCGATGTTAAGAAATTAAATTATGCACACGTTGGCATTTTAATACAGCATTCAAATTTTGTTCAGAATTTTCAAATTTTCGTAAATATTACGATTGTATGATGTTTTATTATGTGCTTTAGCATAATAGAAAAGTACATTTCAAAAGTTAGTGAAATATTTAGTTGAATATATATATATATTTTTTTTGTGATCAAAACACGATATTCGTTTTTCATGTTACATACTGTGATTCATTTAGTAGTTTTAAGACGAGTTAAACTTTAATTGTATTTATATTTGATTATAACTTTTTAACCATAATTAAAAATAATTTATTATTTATATAATTTATCATAATCATAATGATATCAACATAGGGATTTCGATAAAAATTGTTCTCTCTATTTAATGATATTATTATGACTGAAATATAAATGAAAATTGTATATTTACATTTATATTAAAAATGAATTCGATGAAAATTTAAGATGAAATGTAAAATAAAATGATCTTGGAAGAAGGTACACTTTAAAAAGGTAGTGAAATCATCATTTGAATAAATTTTATTTTTTTAAATTCAAAACTCGATATTCGTTTTTTAATGTTACATACTGTGATGCATTTAGAAGTTTTAAGGCATATTAAAATTTAATTGTGCTTATATTTGGTTATAACTTAAATAAAAATAAATTATAATATTTATAATTATAATAAATTATAATATTTATAAAAATAAATTATAATATTTATCTGATTGATATAATTTATCATAATCATAATGTTATCTACATATTTATTTTGACAAGTAACTTTTTCTAATGTAACGATATTAATATGGCTGGAATATGAAATAAAATTATGCTTAATTAAATTCATCATTTTCATTCAATAGTCGTAAATCAAAAGGGCAATTTATTAACGAAACGTCAGCTGAAATTTCCGCGTTAATAATATAACTATTCATCCAAGAAACTCTTGATAGTACAAATTTCTTTTGTTATTTTAATTCTTTCATACATCCAGTAAACCATTTATAATTTCAAAAATATGCTTCAATATCAGACATTGGTTTGCTCTAGAATGTGGCTAATCCATTCAAAATTAGTTAACAGAATTTTTCTGAGTAGTATTAGTAATGAATTTAATTCTTTGTTTACTGTTTAGATGTTAATCGGCATTGACTTGGTCTAATATTATTTAATATTTTAATTATTGACCTTAAAACTTGTTTATTTTCTCGGTCAGTACCTGGTGTTAACTATTCAAGTTTATGGTATAAATACAGATAATCGGAGAGAAATACATCATAATTTCATTTTTATTTCAGCATATTTTGAATACATAGCTTTGTTTCAGAATGATAGCAAAGGTATGTGAATAAATAATTTCTCTTAAATCAATATGTAGTAAATAAATCATTTGATACATTTTCTAAATTTTAAAAATAAATTTATATATAAAAATAAAATATTTTAAATATATTTTTAGAATAAAAAATAAAAATGCTAAATATTATTTGTTTAAAAAGTAAATAATATTTCAATGAAATTATGAGTTTTATTTCTTAATAAGTTTTCAAAATGTTATTTGTTGACAATACATCAATCAATATTTAAGTGTTTCCATTAATGTAAAAATAACAATTGTTAAAGGTTCATTGCTTTTAATATATATATATATATATATTATTATGCTAATATTATGCTATATATATTGTTATGCTAAGTGCTCTTGTTTGTAATACATTTCGATTCTTTTTTTTTATTTCCATGCAGAAGTTTTAATATATTATGTAGAACAGACACTCTCATAATTATAAGAAATAAATTTATAATTAATTATATTTCATTATAATATAATTTTTTAAATAAATTTTTAAAATAAAAAATATAAAAAAGCAAAATAATATTTGCCTAAAAACTAAATAATTTTAGTGATGTTATAAGCCTTATATTTTAATAAATACTCAAAATGTTATTTGATTACATTACAGCAATTAATATTTAAAGTTTACAATAATGTAATAATAGCAATTATTAAAGGTTAAATGTTTTGATATATATTTATATTATGGCTTTGTTGTGCTAAGTGATCTTGTTTGTAACACATTTCGATTATTTTTTTATTTCCATGCAGAAGTTTTAATATATTCTGTAGAAACAGAATTTAAATTAATTGCATGAAATAAATATTTTTAAACATTTTAGGTTTTACTTATTGTTACTCTTAGTAACACTGTACTTGCCAGTCATCATGAACAGGAGGAAGTAAGTTTTTAAATCATGTGCTGTTAAGATTATATAAAAATTTATGAATCTGAAGTGATTAAATATTCATAACAACAAGAAAAGAAGTTATTAAGAAATTTTTGTTCAGATTATAATGCCATATGAAATAAAATACAATACGAAGTTAAAATGCTACTTGCTATTTAAATTTATGTCTAAATAGAACTGCAGTCTGAAGAGTTATTAATTTTCTGGTGTGTACAAATTATGTGCTAAAAAGAAAAATTTGAAAAAAAAAAAAAAAAAAAAAAAAAACTGTTAAACATCTTTTTAAATGTAAATTTTAATATAAATTAAGAAGAATAAAGCATAACCATGTTTCTTGTGTTTTCACTACAATTTAATTGTTACAAATAATAATTAATTAAATAATGTAAAATAAAGTACTGTATACAAATTTATAAAAACATTGTAAAGATCAATATTGCGTTATGTGATTTAATACGTATTTATTTTATGAAAATACTAAGTAATTATTTAAGATATGTCAAACAGATTATATAGGATATATAAAATACATTGTAATATTCGTTATGAAATATTAAGCAAAATGTACAATAAGTGGTTATTTTCAGTTCACAAACAATAAAAAATAAATAAATAATTAAGTAAAAAACGCATATTCTAGCAAATTTATATAATGATTATTTATTAATTTTAAACAAAACTTTCTATTTTTAAAAATCAATACATTCTCATGCCTTCTGCAATTGTTATGCAACTATCACAGAATAGTTTCTAATATTCCTAAATATGCCTATTTTGTCCTATAGCACTATCAACCCCAACCCTACAAATTCGGATATGAAGTGAAAGACCACCATGGTGAACAACACAGACACGAGCATGGAGATGGTCATGGCAATGTTCAAGGAAGCTACGGTTTCACTGACCACCGTGGTATTCACCGGGAGGTTAACTATGTCGCTGACCATCATGGATTCAGAGCCACTGTGAAGACCAACGAACCAGGAACCGCTAACCAAGACCCCGCTGATGTAAAAGTTCACTCCAATGCCCAGCTTGATGGTCACCATCACCAACAGCATGACCATCAACAAGTGTACCACCATCAAGAACAAAACCACGGACATCAGCAGGTATACCACCAACAAGTTAATCATTATCAGCGACATCATGGATAAGATATCGCAGAAACATACGTTTAAGGAAGCTATTATTTCATTGATCTTAGTTCATTGAGAGGTTCAATACGTTGCTGAAGGTCATAGATTCAGAGCCACTGTGAAGAACAAAGAACCAGGAACCTCTAAGCAAGATCCTGTTCATGTGAAACTTCATTCCAATGCTCTCACCCTGATGGGCAGACACCATCACTATCATGAACAGCAATATTATGGAAATTTACCACCAACAAGGGCATGGATAATTACACCATCAACAAGGGCAAGGTCATGGTTGAAATATCTCGTAAAATTTGTCAAAATAATTTGCAATCATACTTTCCTTTCTACCAACAAATATTTATTGTTTATAAGTAATTTTTATGTAATCGCAAAATATTGTTTCGTAAGCATTTGTTTTTAAAAAATAAAGTGAGTTCTGATTGAGTTTATTATATATTCCACTTTTTATACATCAATCTGAAAGGATAAAAATTAGGATTGAAAATATTATTTTAAAGTGTAAACCTAATGCATACTACAGTAGCCTACTATGTCAGGAGACAGAAAAAAAAAAAAAAAGCCCAACAAAAGCCTAGTGCTTTATTTTAGTTGTGTCTAGTAGTTTTCTATAAAAGGAATGTGAAAAATCTAATTAACGATAAATTAAGGTATGTAAATAAGTATTAATATGCTTAAAATGTGAATTTATGTACGGTAAAATTGCAACACAAGAAAATAAATTTATTTTCTTTAGATTTCAAACTATCATTCAGGACATATTAGTTTAAAAACACAACACTATCTTCACTGTAATAATTTGCAATGATTATTATTATTATTTGCAAATTGCTGAATGCAGTTTGTAACTTAAAAAAAACCCCACAAAATGTATGTATATTTTTGTTTAATTTCAATTTCTTCTTAAATAAATTCAATTGTTTTACTGTGATAATTTAATCAACCATTTCTTATATTCACAAATATGAAATCAAAAAAAAGATATCAACTACTTTTGAAAATGCAAGTATATTTGAAATGAACTTTAATTTAAACACATTAAAATTTATTTTCTAAATTAAAACAAAATAATAAAAGATATGGTAATATGGAAGTAAAATTGTATGAACTAATAGTGATAAAAGTATAAAATTTAAAAAAGTAATTTAAAAAATTAAAATTTTTATAATCTTCTTAAATTTGAGAAGAAAAACTCTATTTTTAAATATAAATAACTGAATTAAAATGATTCTCTCAGTGTTTTGGAACTATATTTATAGAAAAATTTTGAAAACATTTCTTCTAAGAAGTACTTCCTTCTTGAAATTTTTAATTTAAAAATTCATTATTTACTTGTTTGATTTTAGGACTAGTATGTTCTATGATGATTCAATCATAGAACATAAAACTATCCTAAAGAACCTGTACAGTAAATAAAAAAAGATCGTATATAAGTTTTAGTGTAAAAATTGTAATGAATAATTTGTAATTGATTCTTCCAATCACCTACCATCAAATATACAATTTTTAACTATAGTCATAAGTTTTATTTAGCATTTTCATTTATTGTTTCACATTAAAGAAAAATATCTCAAAAATTATTTTAATGGAATTAAAAACAGGAAATAAATAAATGTCTAGACATGATTTTTTTAATACATTTTATCAGATGGATTGACTTATAGCATGCATATGAATCTCATTAAAAAGAAAAAAATATATGTTTTTTTGAAATTGAATTGTTTTCTTTTGAACTTGACAGAAATGAATACTTATATATCTGAGAGAAAGCAATGTTTTTTTTCGTTGTTTAAACAAATTATACGAAATTTACAACTCAAATTTCGAATACTTTGTTGATGTTATGTTGTTGATATTTATTCCACTGTTTGGATATTTCTACAGAGGGTTACTGTTGAACAGACAGTTTTTTAATACCGATTAAATTAAAAAAATATATTTTTCAGCATTGTTATTTACACTATTTGTGTTGAAAATATGAGTTTAATTTTAATTAAAAACTTTAAGATTTATTAAAATGCTAAATTTTTAAAAATTATGAAACACACCACCCAAATTTATCCACAGTGATGACAAATGGAAAATTCACGATTCCATAATTTATACAAATAATGGCTAAAATTTTTTTCTTATTGACCGAGTCGGCAACACCATTGTTGGAAACTTTGAAAGAATAGTTTAAAATAAATTTAATTTAATTACTTTTTAATATTTTTTTTAAATAAAAAATAAAAAATAATTAAGTAATTATTGAAAATTTTCCAACCAAATGGTATTTTAATGCAATTACCGTGTTTGATCACCCTATTAACAGTCAGTGAGGTGTGGTCTTTTTAACATGAAGCTCAACGATGTACAACAACAACACAAATTTCAGACTTTGGGATATAATGGCTGTGTCCAAAAGTAAGACCAATTTTAAATTTAAATATCCTAGGCATATGGTATTTCAATTGTTTTCTGTTTTTAGGTTGCTGGCACTGTCCTTTACATCTGTGTGAAATTTGAAGTCAAAATATTCATTAGTGGCTGAGCTTGACTATGTGAGACGTTAAAATTGAGTCCGGTGATTTTTGAAATGTCAAAAATTAATTGAGCAAGAACTTGCGTTAAATTTTTTTTGCGGAAGCGTATAGAATGTTGCAGAAGGCAGTCGGTGGGCATTCCTATATCGGAAAGAAATGTTTAGAAGTGGTAAAAACAATTCAAAGAACGCAGAGAACGCGTTGAAGACGAAAAGCCCTCTGGTCGAACATCCACCTCAACTGACGATGCTCACGTCCAAAAATTAAAGATTTGGGGCTTGCAAACCCTGATTTACAATTAGAGACCATGTTGATGATGTTGAAATTTCAAAATTTTATTTTAAAAGATGTTTTGGGTCTCAAACGCATCAAATCTTGATTGGTACCGAAAACACTGAATGCGCCAGCTCACACTGCATTGATTCTTCGTGACTTCGACAAAAATGAAACCCATATCGTTCCACTTCCTCCGTATTCACCTGATTTGGTATAGTGCTACTTCTGGCTATTCTTTGAACTCAAAAGACAACTCTGGGGACAACGCGTTGAGTCGATTGAAGGGACATTTCAAAAATTGCCAGAATCAGTTTTGGCATGTCACAAAACCAAGTGTAACTCAAGCACTAATGATTATTTTGTCGTCAAATTTCACACAGATGTCAATGATCAATGACAGTGACGACACCCTAAAAAAAAAGAAAAAAAAATTAAAATGCCATATGCTCGGGAAATTTAAAAGGAAAATTAGTCTTACTTTTTGGACTCAGTATTATTTGATTAAAATCAATTAAATGCATCATTTTTAAATGTATTTGTATAAAGTATTTAAGCTAATTTTTTAATAAATAGCTTATCACTAGGAAGGAAATTTTTTTCCCTCAGACATGATATATTATCAGAAAAATAGTTTAAAGTTTAAAAATGTTTGATTTTAATCCGTTATTTCCCTAAAGCTATTTTAAAAACAATTAAAAAAACAGTTCAACCAAAAGCTATTAATAAAAAAAACAGCAATAATAATAATAACAATAATAAAAATAATTGAAGAAACGAAAATTTTTTATTGTAAAATTGTTAAACCGATGTGCAGGTTAAGCATAAAATTATTTAATAATTACTTAATTATCTTGTTTCAGCCTTTATTTCAATTAGATGCTCTGCATAATTTAAAAACACATATATTTTACACAACAACTGTCATGTTCAATTAAACATGTGATTAAAGACCTGTTTAAATACTTCAATTTCTTTTTGTGCAAAACTCATAACTAATTTCTTTTTGAAATAAGAAAAGTATAAGTAAATATTATGAATAAAAAACTCTTGAAAATTAAATAAAGAAATTAAATAAAATTCAGATTTCAATGAAAATGTCCAAAATTTAATGTGGTCAAGGACACGAAAATTCCTCTCCTGAAAATAATACATATTTATTTTATGCGGAAAAGACTTCATTTGCAAAATTATATTGTTTTGAAAGGAAGAAAAAAATCTTTTATATTTTTAAATTTAACAAGTAATATAAAAAGAAATTTTTAAAGTCAATTCCTTTTTTTTTCACTATATTGCAGAAAGTCATTTATAAATAATTTTCATTCATTTTTTAAGTTTATCAGGCGCCATCTATTTGTAGATATAAATTAAATTTAAATCTAAAAAAAACTAAAATTAATTAAATAAACTTAATTACTGAATTAATATTTAAAAAAACTTGCATTAGCATCAATTGTCATCCACTACAAGTTCAAAAAAAAAATGTATTTGAACTTGAGTGGATGAATATGAAGTATTTTATGAACGATTGAAAATTTGAACAAGATATATATAGGGAGAGTGTGAGCTAATAGAAGGAATTGAAAAAATAGGTATTTCTAGAAATATCGCAAATTTCCGAATAAAAATGCATCTCATAGGCATTTTTTGCTTTTTTTTCATTAATTAATAAAAATATAATATAAATACAGTATTAAATATTTTTTGTTTCTTACCAGTTTTTGTTTTAATTAAATCATCAAGGAAAAAAAGGAAATGAACTAAAAAATAAAAATAAAAAAAATTTCTAAATAAAAGTTTAACTTTTTTTTTTTTTTTTTTTGCAATAGAACTAATTGTATTGTATAGTGAAAAAATAACTAGGTACAGTAGAAAAGAATCCCAACTTTTAATTATGAAAAAGAATTATTTAGTCCGGGTACGGATATAATTTAAACTTTCTTAATTATAATAAGCAACCTGCAGTGAGACAATGCTATGCCTTTTAATTTTTTTGAAGCATATAGATTTTATCAACTAATTTATTAGACTGTTCACTGACTTAGTGGGCCAGCAATCATAAAATAGATAGTTGTAAATTTAAAAAAGGGAATAGTTTTAATCATGCCAATATGAAAAGCAGCTATATTCAGTTCTACTTCAGTAATTATGTATTAATTTTTAATTAATATCATACTTTTTAATAATATTATCTTAAATTTATGCCATGATTAAAATAATTTATATTGTTTATCTGATTTATATAATTTATAAAAATCGTATATTATCCACATATTGATTTTGATAAATAGGTTCTCTTATTTAACGATATTATTATAACTGGAATATGAAGGAAAATTATGCTTAATTAAATTAATCATTTTCATTGAATAGTCATAAATCGAAATGGCAGTTTATTAATGAAACGTCAGCTGAAAATGCCGTGTTAATAATATAACTATTCATCCAAGAAATTCTTGATAACTGTATAAATTTCTTTTTGTTATTTTAATTCTTTTATAGATTCAGTAAACCATTTATGATTTCAAAAATATGTTTCAATATCAGACATTGGTTTTCACTAGAATGTGGGTAATCCAGTTAAAATTAACAGAATTTTTCTTTTTTATATTGAGTAGTATTATGTAGTGGTTTTAATTCTTTGTTTACTATTTAGATATCAATCAGCATTGACGTGGCCTAATATAGTTAATATTTAAATTATTGACCTTAAAACCTGTTTATTTTAGTTGTTAGTACCTGGTGTTAGCTATTCAAGTTTATGGTATATATATCTCTAATCAGACAGCAATAAGTTATAATTTCATTTTTATTTCAGCGTACTTTCGAATACACTGCTTTGTTTTCATAATGATTGCAAAGGTATGTAAATGAATATTTTCTCTTTCAACAATATAAAAATTTGATACTCATTTTCTTAAATACATAAAATAAAATATTTTAAATACATTTTCACAATAAAAGAGGTAAAAACTATTTGTCTAAAATAGCTAAATCTAATATTTCAGTGATATTTATTCTTAATAAATTCTCAAAATGCAATTTGTTTCTATTACAGCAATCAATATTTAAAGTTTATATTAATGTAATACTATCTGTTGTTTAAGATTATTTATTTTAATTTGTTTAAATACTAATATAGCACTCGGCACAACAGGTTTCGGTTCATGTAAGACCCGGTGGTGTCATGTAAGTTTATAGTGATTCGTTCCGCTTTAAACCTGAGGTCCCTATCTAACATGGTTGTAGATTGTTGGGCGTAGGACTGACAATTCTACCCGTAAAAATAGAACATCTTATGTTTCGGAAGCAGACTTTGGTCCCCTATGGGGCTGTTACGCCATTGAATAATAATAATAATAATAATGTATATATATGTATATGGTTTTGTTATGCAAAGTAATCGTGTTTCTAATTCATTCTATTTCTTGCTGTTTTTATTTGTGTATTGATAACTTGGGTCTTTTTTTAATATGCATATAAGATTTAAAAAATAAATACAAAATTAAATTTTACTTAGTTTTTTAAGGATTGAAGTATATTTTTGTAAAGAAGTTTTAATATATTATGCATGGATATAATATTAAATTAACTGCAGGATGTAAATATTTTTTAATCATTTTAGGTTTTTAATTATTGTTGCTCTTAGTAACACTGTGTTTGCCAGTCATCATGAGCAAGAGGAAGTAAGATTTTAAATCATTTATTTTTAAGAATATTTATAAATATCAAGAATATGTGATGATTTAAATATTGATAACAATACATAATATTAATAAACTATTTGAACAGTATATAATATCGTATGAATTAAAATAAAATATGAATTAAAAATGCTACTTGACAGTTTAATTTATTCCTAAATAGAAGTGCCGTTTAACGAGTTATTATTTTTTTTTGGAGTTCGTAAATTAAATGCTAAAAAATGAATAGATAAAAAAATTCATAAACTTTTAGTTATGTAAACTTTAATGTTGACTGTAAGATTAAAACACAATGTTTCTTTTGATTTTACTAAAATTTAATTATTAAAAATTATAATTAAATAAATAATATAAAATAACGTATCATATACAAATATAAAATATTTTTTTTAAATAAACGCTTTAGCTCAATATTTCTTAATGAAATTTATTATATATTTATTTTATGAAACAACGAAGGATTATTTAAGAAATATCTAATGCATATATAAGCATACATTGCAACAATGAATTAAAAACGCGTTATAAAATATTAGACAAAGTTTACAATAAAAAACCTTTTTCCTGTTAAAAATAATTAAATATTTAACTAAAAAAACAAATATTCTTATAAATTTATGCAATGATAATTCATTAATTTTAAAAGTTCTTTTCTACTTTTAAGAAATGAGTGCATTCTCATGCATATCCCATATCAGTTTCAAATATTCCTAAATGTGACTATTTTGTCCTATAGCACTATCATCCCCAACCCTACAAATTTGGATATGAAGTGAAAGACCACCATGGTGAACAACACAGACACGAGCATGGAGATGGTCATGGCAATGTTCAAGGAAGCTATGGCTTCACTGACCACCGTGGTATTCACAGAGAGGTTCAATACGTTGCTGACGGCCATGGGATTCAGAGCCACTGTCAAGACCAACGAACCAGGAACCGCTAACCAAGACCCTGCTGCAGTGAAAATTCATTCCAGTGCTCAACATAACATTCACCATGATGGTCACCATCATCATCATGGTGGTCTTCATCTATAAGTAGCTTGGATAGCAAGATCCCTCTGATGTTAAAGTTCACTCCAATGCCCAGCATGTTCTTCACCATGATGGTCCCCAACACCAACAGCATGGCCATCAACAAGTGTACCATCATTAAGGGGCAGATCCATGGTCATCAACAGGTATACCACCATCAAGAACACCAACAAGTAAATCATCATCATGGTTAAGATATCACAGAAATACCATGATGATCACCATCACCAATAGCAACATGATGGCGATCAACAACTGTACTACCAACAAGTATAACATTACTACATCCATTATCTTCTCTAAACTAAATTGCAATAACTTTTTTCATATCATTAAATGATTTTCCTTTATGAGTATTTTTTTATTCCACGCCAAAAAAATGCTTTGTATACATTCCCATTTTTAAAAATAAAACAGTTTGAGAGTTGATTGAAATATAGTCTTTTATTTGTGTTGTTAATTTTCTTAAATATATCTAAAAGTGTAAGTTGAACTAGGATTTTATTTAAAAAAAGAACTTTTTTATTTTCCAGAGGGAAAACCTACAACTTAATACCTAAGATTTCTGGATTCATGAGATAAAAATATGTGATAGAACTCAATTTCTATTTTAGATATGGGCATTTCCCCCTTAAAATATATTTAGAATGTCCTAATATGCAATATAATAATTTAGATAAAAATGCAAGCTATTGTTTAGATAGAACTAGCATTTTATATAAACAAACATTATTTTAATATGAAAACTTACAACTTAATACATAAGCTCTTGGAGTCGAGAGTAAAAAGAAGATGGAAGTCAATTCTATTTTAGATATGTGCCTTTTCCCCCTTGAAATGCATTTAAATGTCATAAGCGATATATTAAATTTAGGTAAACATAGAGACTATTTTTTAAAAAAGGCTTTAAAAATTTAATGCTTAAAAAGTCTAACAATAAAGGCTTAAAATTTTGAGGTTTTCTTTTTAAATTTGAATTTTTTGTACAATAAAATTACAATAAAAAATATAAGGTAATTTCAAACTATCGCCATGAAAAAAAAAAATAGCACATTCATCATAGGAATAATTTGTATATATATTACATTTCTTGCAAATTAGTCTTTGCAATTATATATATTCCGCTGAAATATATATTTATTTTTGTCTGTATTTAAATTGTTAAAACATAATTTATATTGTTTCACTGCAACAATTTAATCATTCATTTATGATTCTAATAAATAAAAAATGAATAATAATAATAAATACCTTTGAAAAGGCAAGTATATTTGAAATGGACTTAAATTTAAATACATTAAAATGAATTTCTTGAAATAGTATTAGAATGAAATAATGAAAAAGAAGCGAAGTTCTTATAACCAAATTAATTAATGTGAAATTAATATAATTTTAAATAACCCGAGAAAGATTCTTATTTTAAAAAAAAAATAAAAAATGAATTACAATGGTTATCTTCGTGTTTTTGAAAATGATTTCTGGGCATATTTTTAAAAAATAGTTGTGTTTTTAGGATAAAAGTTTTATTTCAGAAATTCGTTACATTCATATTTTTAACTTTTTTGATGTATTTAAGCAAAAACAGATGCTTAAAACTCAGTGTAAAGATTTTTGTTTATGGCAAATAATTGACTCATCCTGTTATCTACCGTTAAATACATTTAATTTCAGCTATAAATACCAAACAGAAGTATATATAAAACTTATTTACCATTTTTTACTTTCTGACATCGAGAACATGTCTTACCAGATGTAAGATACATGAAATCTTAAAAGTAAATAAATATTTAGTCTTGATTTAATTTATTAATATATATCAGGCGGATTGTAAAATAAATAAAAATAAAAAAGAACAAAATATATTCATAAAAAATATTTATGTAAAATTGATGCAAAAAAATTTTGCATAACATCCACCTGCTGTTTTTGCTGAGATTTCTACAGAAATCAATAGAAATTAGACTATACTTAATACCAAATAAATTTTAAAAAACAAAACATTTATCATGTTTATTTACTGAGTTAGTATCAAAATTTTTTTATAAATATATAAATTTTCTTTAATTTGTAATTAATGAATAATTCAAATTTCATAAATCATGCAAATAATATATAAACTTTTTACCTTTACATAGGAATATATTATAAGAGAAAATGCTATTTCGAACATATTTTTATTAGGTTCTAAAATATTTTTTATTGAATAAATCATTAAACATCTTTTCAAAAATCTTCGATATTTTAAAAATATATTTTTTTTTTGTTTTTGAATAATTAAAAAATAATTTCAGACGCTGATAGCTTTATAAATAATGCGTATACATTTTGTGGCAAAATCTAATAATTAAATCTAAGAACTAAAGCCACCTGAGTGCAATTTCCACCACCTAGTTAAAATTCCTTTGGTAAAATTTCTTGCTGTCACAAATTATGGATAACCTTCTAAAATTTTTTTTTATACAAACATATGAATGCATTCTCGTTACCTACCAATTTACCCTATTTTAATATTGGATTATTCCATATGAAATGAACTTTTGAGTGGACAATTTTTAAAAGGTCACAAACAATTGTTTGAACATATTAAAAAAAAAAAATATGTTCCATCGACTTTAATGCACTTCTGTCATCAATTTTGGCACGTTTTATTTGCTGTTCTACAGATTTATTACGATGCCAATTTCAAAAGAACAAATTTAATTTACAGTCAATAAATTTAGTAAGGTCGTTTTGAGAGCTTTTTGTTTTGGTAAATAACCTTTATTCTTAAAAAATAATTCTAAATGCTTTAAAAGGGGTTGTCAATAGGAGAGTGGTATTTTGAATGTGCTGGATGAGGTAGAATCTCAAATTTCCACTCGTTCAGTTTTTTAGAGTTCCATTTGTGAAAAGTGATGTTCTGTGTTATCATGGAGGATAATAACTCATTTTCAATTAATTCACCAACACTGGTTACATTAATACTGGGCATTAAATTTCTGAACTATTCTTAGGAAGATGTAATGGATAACTCCACAAAATGTAACCAGTACGTGTGTGTTTATGATTTTCATCTGAATCCAGCCACTTTTCTGGGCTTTTAAAATTTTCATGCAGTATTGACTTTTTTTCATCACAACTAGTGATGTGGTCCAACAACGAACAATTGGGGAATACATTATGGGAATCTGCCAGGGTTGCAATTTCTGGAACTTGTTGGAAACCATTTATCAGTTTTTTCCACCCAACGCTGCAAGATGTTTCGAAATTGTTGTTATGACTACTCTCTAAGGTCAACAGTAAGTTATTTAACAGTTATTGTAGAGTTAGCTTTAACTTTCTATCAGAACATCATTACAGAGAACGCTTTCAGGTCTTCTACTTGCTCATTTTCGAAGCTCATATCACCTGATTTAAACTTTTAAACTATCCTCTCACTGTGTAAACCTTAACAGTATCATTCTCAGATTCATCATTTATGCTTCTAATTGTTTGGGTAGCTGAATGTTGAAGTTTATCTTATTAAAAGTAAAACTATCAGTATTTTGTGGGATTTCATGTTTCCATTTTTTAATTCTTTTTCTACAAAGTTCGTCACCTTTCTGTGATTTTCTAAAAATTTCGATGCTTAAATGATAACAAAATATACTATTTAAAAGTATACAGAAATAGCAATAAATGGCATAACAATCTTATTCAGATTACAACTGGCAAATATATATTTTATGGATCGTCAGCTAATAATACAAAATAAGTGTCTCATGTACAACAACTTGATAACTCCTGATTTAATTTTGAAGTTTCTGTTATCAAATTAATGCAATTGGTAGTGATGTGATATTATATCTTTAGTACACTGGCTGATATAACATTTATTAAATAATTCAATAGATTCATCGTTGCTTTTAAATCCTGAAAGGGCCCTGGATTCTTAAAAGAGCAAGACGAAAATATAAAAAATAGCTTTTTTCATTGATTAAAAACTACACTATATTTTTGTTTAACTTTAACAATTACACATTAATCTTCACTATGTTGGGCTACCGAAATGGATGTTTGATTTGCCGCTCTCTGGTCATCTTGTAACGAGTACTAAACAGATCTACAGTTTAAAGTGCATTCCGAACCACTAATAAACACTTATGCCACCGCCAGAATTCGAACATGAAGCCTGTAGTACGAATAGCTAGTGTGGTGTTGTCATTTACTTTTAAACATACACATAACAATACCCGATCCTATAAACAACTAGTTACACCGTTTACTTAACACACGATAACCATTATGAAATTCCGCAATAACTATACCACATTTTAAATCAACTAATTCGCATGCCTTCAGAGACTTATGTAAGTTGGAAAAGGAAACACACATGAAATAACACACAGACGAAAATTTCATAATTTAAAATATAAACAAAAATGTATTTATTGATATTTACAATAGTAAACTAGAAATTAAAGTCATTTAATTATTTTAATCAATAAAAGTATAATTCAAACAATGCCTTTAATAAAATATAACTTATACAGTTGCTTGCAATTCTAAATTAATGTTCAATAATATAATAACAAGGTGATTGACCTTACAGTTTCATAATTTGCCACGACAGCTGGGAAGAAGAGCTCCTTTTCTTTTTGTTAACTTTAATGTTTTTAGTGATAATAATGCTCTATACGCACCGGATCAAAGTCTTGGCAGCAAGGGTGCTCCGCCCAACCGCTCATGGGGCTCTTGTGTCAGCAGGAGACCAAGGGAAACTTGATATATAATGTAGCTTGATTGTACACTTTCTTCTTTCAAGTCACGCTGCTGCCAGGGTTTCACCAGTGAAATCGTAGAAGTACGCCAGAGCAGCCAGTCACTCAGAATCGGCTTTAACTCCCAGTTTAATATCTCTATTTCACGCCGGACATGTACAACCATCTCAGTCACGTCCCTTCAAGCTACGTTCCTCGTCTCTATTCTTTCTCCCTCTCCCCGATGGATGTCCATCACCTCCATTTTATAGTTCATTCTGGGGGCGATTGCCGACCCGTATTAGAGTCTATATCCGTTGGGAAGACGCTCCCCCGTCCATAAATCCAAGTCCCCGTCTTGATCAACTGATTTCTTGACCATCTGGCCTCGAAGTGTTTTATGACCCCCTGCCAATTAAAATACTTTCCACATATATCCCCTTCATCCCATCCGGTCAGGTGCGGAGGCCACACACAGCCCCCTTCCAAGGGACACACATAGAATATAGTCTAATATATACAATAATAATATAGAATTTTACCATAAAAATAATTACTAAAAGACATTGCTCATATTAACACGACACTAGTGCGCAAGCAACTTGGCTACCAGGCCTCCCGGAATGGAGGAGATGGTGTCTTAATTCGCGAGTCATGCTGAAATGAAATTCGATTGCTAGGTCAGTTCAAGTGGGTTTTACGTAATGGACACGATAATTATGTGTTTTAGAAAGTTACCTAGATATCATCTCTAAGCGTGTGGATGGTTCGTTAAAATTGTGTTGGGAAGCGTTGAATTTGTTATATTTCTGTCTTTCTACTAGGGATTAATTTGTGAACAAATGAGTAGTATTCGAGAACAGCAATTTACTATTATTTGAATTCAGCATTCAAAATTGTTCCAGAATTTTAACTTTTTTTTTTTGTAAATATTTAAATTTTAAAATACTTTATCGTGTACTCGTGATGCAACATTAATAAAACACTGTGTTAAATTTTTGAAATAAAATCCTTATTTTGAAATAAAAAGTGATTGAATTTTAAACATTTGTAAACATTAATTTACAAATCTACTATTTAAATAAATAATTTTTATTCTAGGAGGAGTAATAAATAATTACAAATATTTTTTGAAAATATTATAAATTATTGACAAATAATTTTATACGTATTCTTTAAAAATGAATTCTTTTAAAATTTATTATAAAAATGAAAACGTGAATTCAAATGCCCTGGAAAAAGGATATTTGGAAAAAAAAAAGATTAAATTATTTAAATTTAATCTTTTATGTTTAAAATTTCAAGTTTATATAGATAATATATTTATCCACTAGTTTTAAAGGATATTATATTATTTTCGTACCAATTTAAGAATAAGAATAATTAATAATTGCATGTTTTTTTTTAAATCATAGTTATCAACTTAGAAATTTTTGACAAATAAGTATTAACATTGTAATAATATTCAATGCTAATGAAGGTTTTTTTATTAATATTCATGTATTAATTTAATTATATAAATAATATTCATGATATAATTATGTACCACTATTAAAAGTTATGGACTTTTTACATATTCTACTCATTAGAAAAAATATTTGAATAGAATATTTCAAAATATGTATTCGTTAAAGAAAAAGCAGCTCTAACACCCTTAATGATATTTGTTACTTTCATTGAATCATAATAAACCAAAATGATTATATTAGATGATGTATGTAAAAATACGTGTATTACATAATAGATAAAGGGTATTTTTTTTTCTTCAAGTATGAATGATTGTTTTTAATTAAATGTTGCAGTGAAAGTGAAAAATGCATTGTTTCACCCGCTAATCATTATAATTCTAGAAATAAAAACGCAAAATTAAAAAAAAAAAAAGAGATGTTTAAAATAATAATAACTTTTAAATAAAAATAATTATTTCGTTTATTATTCTCGAATTTCTAAATTACATTCGAAAGCTGTTTTTACCCAGTTCAATGTTCGAATAAACTTTTCAAAAAATTTTTATTCAAATATTGGACTGAATTATCATTTCTTCGTCTTCTTTTTTTCATTGGCAAAACAGCATAGTAGGACAAGGCCGTCTGCATACTGGCAGATTTCGAGAAAGACGATGCTTTCTTTTTACGAGATAGGTTTGACAGCCCTACGCCCAACGCTCTTACAGTCTTAGTAGACTGGACTTACGGTTTAAAGTGGGTTTCGAACCCTTACAAACACACATGGCACCGCCGGGTCTCGAACCCGGAACTTGTGGCACCGAGCATCAGATAATTATCATCTAATTAATTTAATTTCTTATAAAATATAAATGTTATTATTTAAAATAAGACTTTCACTCGATGTATATGTAAATTTTAAATGCTTTAGCAAAATATTTTAATATATCTTCAGCAGACATTTTACATATTTATCAAAAGTGGTTATCAAGTGGTTAAATCCTAAATTAAGAGACTATTTTTCTATAAAAATACAGATACAACTTAAAAATAAAAATCCATTTCGTTAATGTAACTAATTATATATAAGGCACTTCTTGAAAATACCATTAAAACGGCACACAATAAATGTGATAATTTATTACTTCTCACATATACAATTACTGCTCTACAATGTGAGAAATGTCTCCCAAAGCAATTTTCTTTCTGTAAAAACAGGTAATCCGATTAGAATGCATGAGTAAACAAGTAACTTTCTCCTATTATGGGTCATCTTGAGGATTAAATTCTTTGTATACCTTTACAAAGGTTAATTAGCGTTGGTATGACCTAATATACTTCGTACTTTAAATTTATTGGCCTTAAAACTTTTGATTTACGCTATTCGTACCTAGTATTTCCATTTCAAGTTTTGGGTATAAATACCAGTATCTCGATAGAGTTATATCATTACTTCATTTAGTCATCAGCATAACATTGGATACACTGTTTTAATCCAGAATGATTGCTAAGGTAAGTGTATATCTATATAAATACTCTATTTTTGAGGCATAGTATTATTTTCATTCTTAATATGATTTTATCATTTCATTTTACTAATTTATTTAAATATTTTATGATTTTTTTCTATTGATAAAAATTCATTTGTCAATTTTCCCCCTCAAAATTTGCAAATGAAATAATCTTGTTAGCAATA
>BPLR01010634.1:0-59431 GCA_021605095.1 Caerostris extrusa | reverse complement strand
AATGCATAATTCAGGTTTTAATTCTAATAGATCACATTTTTGAATAGTCAGTAGTTGGATAATAAATCGGGAGTCCTCGTAACAGAATTTTTATGCGTTTGTGTTCGCGAGTTAAAGTGAATAACTACACACACCATACATCAATCAAGTTATATTTTTATACCCATGACAAACTTACAAAACGTTTTTCAGTTTTAAAGATAGTTTTTGGTGCCACAATTATATAAGAAATTATGTTATAAATTTAAGATGGTGGAAGCCGGTAAGACCACATATTAATTTAAGAACTATGATGAAAACGAGAGATAATTTTTAATATTCATTTTTGTAACATAGATGAAAATCTTGAATCAGAATTTGCAACCTCTTTTTCAGAATAAGCCATGACTCAATCTTTGCAGCTGGTCTGACGCCCACGGGTTTTTAATAATTTTTTTGGCCAGAAAGATGAAGATCATGCACCTCTTTCTGAGAATAATATTCTTAATTTTAAGTTATTCAATTAGATTAAAAAGTATGGTAAATAACGCATAAGCTTTTTAATAGGTAGAATAAGTAATAAAATACATTTTAAAAATTGCCAATGAAAATGCTGGTATTTATTAATTAATTTATTATTATTATTTTTTAAATCATTATGTGATAGAAAGTTATTGCTGGTAATCACTAATATAACCAATTTTATTATTTATTACATATATTCATAAGCAAAATGCTGGATTTAATTAAAGATCAGAAGGAAATAATGATCATTGTTTTTTTTTATCATCCAAATTCACAAACCCTTCAAAAGGGTCGATGGATTCCCTGGTTAAGAATCCAGACCTAACTGATCAAGTCATGGCTGGGATTCATTCGAATATTAATTTATTGCGAGATCAAAATGGAAATTTATTTTTGAGATGTTTTAATTTTTACAAACATTTTTTTTTCAATGACAATCTTTGAAAATTAACTATTTGTCATGTCACATATTTAACAAGTTTTTCAAAAAGCAAAGAAAAAAAAAAGAGGGCAATATATTACTTTTATTTCACTTAAGAGTTTTTAAAGCAGTAAACAATTTTATTTCTAAACCATAAATTTTAGATCAAATGAAAATAGCATTTACCAGAAAACCAGTAACTTATGAAATTATCCATTAAGAACATGCTTCGATTTATTTATATATATATATATTGCTGAACATAAAAACTAAGGTAATACTCTATTTTGCGATCCATTTAATAATTCAAACATATTTTGAGAAATACTTAACCTGTTTTACTAATAAAATATATATTTCATAAAATCACAAATCATGCATCCCTTTTCAATGAATATTTGAAGCTAAATCAAAGCTTTGCATTATTTTAAGTACATGTATCTTTTTTTATTTAAAAAAAAAGATTAATTACTTCAGGGAAAATATAGCAGCACCACCACCATCATATTCATCCACCCACTACATATTCATGTGTACACAAATGGATAGAAGACTAGTTAACTCTGACAATTAGCCAGAATAAAGAAATGATTGCAGTGAGCAGTAGACGGATCACTAATAACTCTTGATTCAGATGAAGCACATTCACAGCAAAGAATGAGAAAAACACACAGCACATTATTTTTTACCAACACTTCAACATTCAAAAACTCACATTGACTGCCATGATAATTCTGCTTTGAAGTATGCAATTTATTTAATTAAATATAATAAAAACATCATACAGTTTTGAATTCTAGGAGAAAAATAAAGAAAAAATAGCTTTTTAATCATTCAATAAGGAGCAAGAAAAACTAAACTTTTAGTAATGATAGTAAAACAATTTTTTAATACAAAGAAAAAAAAAAAACTTTCTTTGTTCACCGCTATATAAAAACCTCCTACTTAATGTGCACTTAAACGTGCTAATTGAATATTTTGACTTCAATGCTAAATTATTTGATAGTTAAATATTTTGAATATCCTTTATATAACTATTTCATACTTAAATTTTTAGCTATAAATAAATTTGATAAATGTTGTCTTGTCATTTAATACACCGAGAACTCTGCTCCAAATGAATTTTATGAGTATGTATATAACTTAAAAATATGCAAGAGTCCTTTCACATTACACTGTTGAGGCCTCAGTGATTATTAAAATGGACCTATATTTACTTCATAAGGAAGCAAATTCTTTCTTTCAATAAAACAATTTTCTTATTTATTTTTGATAAATAAGAAAATTTGAAAATCAATTTTTATATAAGGCACAGAGAGATTCTTGTTTTGCTAAACAAAAATCATCATCAAAAACTTCCTGAATTAAAGAATGAATGTGGTAAATAATTTGTTGTAAATAACAAATTACTTAAGTTTAGCTTATAACATTTTATGAGATAAAATGATCTCAAATAACTTTAAAATACAATTTTGAATTTTATACAAATATGTTCCAACATTTAAAATAAGTTTATGCAAAATTCTAGTGAAAGAGTATTAAAAGTACAAAATTTTATATTACAACTGAGTATTAATTGATTTGCCATAAATAACATGTAACAAAAAGACAAATTTCAAGCATGTTAAGTCTAAGATAAATTTTCAAGATTTTACCAATGAATAAAAGTTGATGACTTAACCATATTTCTATTTTAATTCATCTGAATTTAGGCTGAAGGCCAAATTTTAAAAGGAAGAGGAAGGGGAACCACTTTAGATTAAATGAAATGTATTTTTAACACATTGTAGACAGATCATGAGAATTCATGCTTTAAGGCAATAAGGATGAATAATCACAGGTAGTAAAAATGTAAGGAGACATGCAATAACTCATGATATATGGATGCATTTCTTCAGACTGCAATGTGTTAAAGATATATCCTTTAAAAGTCAGACAAATAAATAAAATATAATGTCTATATTATCTCAATTAACTAGAACAGAAATTTATCACGCTAAAGAGAAATTTTTTTTTTTTTTAACTTACAAAATGAAAATATATAGATCTTTTTTAAAAGCATGTAATGCAAATTATATTATATATATATATATATATATATATCCATTTAAATTAAAATTAAATGAAAGGCAAAATATTTGATTCAAATAATATTTAGAATCTTTTCAGAAATATATTCACATCTTAACATAATTCACTTTTTATCTTTTCTTTGAATGCTTCATTTAAACAGTAGATGGAATATGCTACTAAGAAATATGTTTCATTGTATACAGACATATGTTTAGATATAGTGCTTGCATGTAATGAAATATGATGGAAGTTTTTCCTTATATGTAGAAATAATATTTTGCTGATATGAAAAAACATGTAAATATTATAAAAATGAATAACAAAGCAAAACAGTAGCAATTGAATTGCATGTGATGCTAAAGTGTTGTAAATACTTTCATTCAGTGCAATACGCATTGATGGTGGTGGTATTTATAGAAAATGGAGAAGAGTACACAGCGCATGATATCCATATGAAACCCTTAAGAGAAATCACATTACACCTCAGATGCTCCCATACTAGGGATCTCTTGAAAACCTTATAAATAGTATCATTTGTTGGCATGTACTAAGGTGAAGAGGTACAGTAAAACATCAATATATATATTTGTATATATATAAAACAATGAAGGCATTTCTTCAAAAATTCTTTGCTGGTTAACAGCAAAAGGAAAAGTAAAGGACACTTATGTACTTAAAAATATACTTAGTCAACAAGTGGTGTTTTATAATTAAAACATAGCATTTCGTATTAAATTAGTTACATAATCACTAAAACAAAAATTAATCATAGTCAAAATTATAGGCTCACACACACATATAAACATAAAAATTAATATTGATGAACCTATCCAACATTGATTCAATTATTGTTTTTCCTTAGAAAAATTGTAGTAACATAATACTACAACTTTGAAAAATTTTCAATTTTTAAAAGTTAAATTTTATTCAATTTTTCACTTGGGAGAATAACTGAATAAATTTAAATAGGTTCATACATGCATTGATTATTAATGATGATGATATTGAATGCATTCTTATTAACGATGCATACAATACAATACACACATATAATAATGGACAGTACAAAGTAAAACTTGTCACATAAAAAGGCTAATTTCAATCATATATAATAATCAACTTAATATCATCACATTGGTCAATGTTAAGAAAATAAAGTACAATTTGGTGTTCTGATCACATTTTAAATAAAATAAAACATTTTACATTCATTTTGATAATATTTAAAAAATATGAAATTTGCATGGTTAACATAAAGCCATCGTTAAGTACTTGTATAAATATTTTATCTCAAAATTATTTATAAGTTCACATGCTTAACCATTTTAGAATATCACTTTAGATATTCAAATGCAAATTAATACCTCTACTTCCATAACTTTTTGAAATTAGGGCTTAAATAAAAACACATACAGCTAAAAAATTACATTTGCAAAACATTTATTTCACACAAGTCTTCACACCTTACACATTCAAATATTAATGACTTTTATCATTAAAAGGTTGACAATTCTATAAATTATTTAAAATTAAGCTCATCTATCTCTGCATGACTTAAAATATTGAATATTTAATGAAAAGCCAAGTTATGTATATGAGATATGTACTTTATTTATTTTTGTAAAATGTGAGTAAAGTTACTTAGTGTAACTCAAGTGTATTCTTTATATACTCTTTGGATCAATTCTTTACAGAAAAATTCCAACTAAATGTAAACGTCATTTCCTTGAGCAAGGAATAACAAACTTTATTTTAAAAGTTCTGAAATTGTTCAAACAAAGAGATACTACAAAATAGAGGTTAGAATGCAGATCACAGCATTTTATTTTGTGATTTAAATTCACAAAATACATTATAAGCTTGGAAATGTTTGATTCTGATAGAATTTGTATGTATACAATAAAAAGTTGAAAGAAATACAAATGCTACACAATTGTAGCAAACTGAAGTTACAGATCATATGCAGCAAACGAAGTGCAGATCACAGCCAATTATTTACAATTACAAAAAAGTTATTAACCCTAGAATTGAGAACAACTTAAATAATTAATCATCATAACATAAAAAGGAATCAAACAATATAAATGTTGCAAAATTAATTGCAATTCTGATCACAGTTAATAATAAGTTTTCTTTGATGCTTTGAATTCTCTCATACAGAAGAATTCTAACATGTTCATATTTATTTAAAAGGGTATAATGTGATTGACACATGAATATGCATATGTACATATTCAAATACAAGCAAAATATAACATAATGCTTTCAATCATAAAGAAACTAACTATGAGGTCAAATAAGCAAAGCAAATCTAAATGACTTAGGTAAATATCAACATATATTTATCTTTGAATTTTGTCTTGCAAAAGTTTACAAATAAATTTTGCAAAACTATTCTGGAAATTCTAATAAACATTATAAAACTAAATGATTTCTTCCCAATGAAAATGCCAAAAAACTGGCTGTGTTTTGAATGGCCATTGAACTTGAATATAACAATAACAATCTCTGTCCTTGGAATATACTTTCGATGCGCTTAGAATTCCAGTTGGATGCACAAGGCTTTGTGCTGTTATGCAACAAAGAGTGCAAATACAGCTATAATTAATATTCAGTATTTCCTAAATGATATAAATTTTTATGTATATATCTTACAGTATGATAACAAGGATAACAGGCAATTTATTCACTCAAAATTGTAGCAAGGTGCATGGGTCCTAAAATCACCACACAGCGTCACACTACATAGTGCTTGCAGGTTTCCAGAAGAGGGAGTAAAACAGTTGACAAAGAATTAAGATGAGGAAGGCGATAACACTAGAAGTCCTTGCTAACGAAGAACTCCCATGGCATTTTGTTGAGCTCGTTTTGCTTCTTCTTCAGCTATCTGCCGCTCAATAAGATATTGAGCAGCACTAACAGCATTAGAAAAACCAGTGATCGTGACTATACGATTTCGTGTTCCAGGAGCAAAAATTCCTTTCTTAGAAATCTGAATATTAGCTCCACTGAAACGTTGAATTTCGACTAATGCTTTACCCCCTGGTCCTAGAATTGCTCCTACGATATTTTCTCCCACTTCAATTTCAATTTTTGTAGTATCACCTATTTGTCTGTCATTAAGTGTTGGACTTTTTCTTAAACTAGATGGTCCAGAACTCAAACCAGTTCCTAATCCAAACGAATTGTTATTCACAGGTAAGGCAGCTGCAACGGGTGAAGCAAGGGCAGGAGAGGTTCTTCGGAACGGTTCAAATACAGCTGATTCAGCTTGTACAAGGAATCGATCATTGGAACGGGAAGTGGTTGGCGAGGTAAAGCCAGGTCCGAGTCCCAAACCTGACATTCCATTGCCAAGACTACCAATGGGGCCAAACATGCTAGATCCTGCTCCCATCGGTGTTGTTGTAGCTACAGAATTGCAGGTTGCTTCGATTCCTGATACAGCAGTAACAGATGTATATATCTCTTGATTAGTTATTCCAGCACTAGGCATTGCACAGCTAGTTGTTGTAGAACTAGCCATTCCCATTCCTAAATTTCCAGCTACTGAAGCACCATTGATTCCATTAAGTATACCTAATCCTAGACTAAGCAATCCATAACTAGCTAAAGTATTCATTGCAGCACTTATTTCAGATAAAGCTTGTTCAGAATAGCCGCTTCCTCTAAGCATATTCTTAATTGCTTCGATTATCTGAGTAGCATTAGTAGGAGGGATTGTATGGCCACTCATTCCTATTCCAGCAAATGGTGTAACTCCTGTATGACTGGTACCAGTTTGGGAGCTATGAAAACTATCGGTTACAGTAGGACTGAGACTGTTTAAGCTGCCATTAGAATTATAACTGGTGTTGCTGTTATTCATAGCACCACTAGGAACACTACCAGGATTGGCAAAAGGCGAACCTGTTGGATTGAAATTTGCTACTGGGCCAGTTACATCAGCATAGCTAACATTCAAACAACTACCACTTTGTGGATCTTCAACAATTTTTGCCAGAATCATATTGCAAGCAGTTTTATTATTTTCCATTTCACCAATTACAGTAATACAACGTTCAGCTAAGGCATGATCCTTGGACTTTTGAGATATTTGTACATAAGCACCACTTTCTTCTTTAATTTGTTTTATATAACTACCACCTTTTCCTATAATCATCCCTGCTGTACTGTTAGGAACCAATATTTTGACTCTAGAAAAAGAAAGCAAATACTTTCAGAATAAAGTAAACTGTCTAAAAGAAAAAATTTTATCACAAATTTTATAAAAATTATCACAAAAATTTATTCAAACATTTAGAATAAGTAGTTGATTTATGCAATATGGAAGTTAAAATTGATATTTTAGGCAAATTGTACTTCAAATATTGCAAAGAACTATAAAAATATATTGTTCATAGAAATTCCAACTTCAAAAATTTGATCTGATAGACCGAAATTCACAATATTCATTATTCATCATGAGAGGTGAAAATGATTAAAAGTTTCATTTGCATGAGCATATAGATACGTGATCAATTGAAGTTGACATTTGATCTGGATGATACAATGACTCCTTGCAAAGTAAAATAATATTTATGAACAATAAATATATTTAGTTCTTCGAGACAAAGAAATTAGGAAATGTGGCCATCGATGTGGAGAAACAGGAACAGTTACAGACATCAAAATGGGAAGAAAACATTTTATGCGTATGATGGTGATGGATCATGCAATAATCTCAGTAACATTTAGGAAAATGATGGTATGGTATGGTTGTCGCTCTACGGTCATGCTTTGCACGCTTTGGGCTAATTAGACCGGGACCTACAGTTTAACGTGGATTCCAAACCACGAACAAACATCCATGCCATCACCTGGATTCGAACCTGGAGCCTGTAGTACCAAAGGCCAGAGAGGAAAATAGTGGAAAACAGTGACAAATGATATCTACCAGCATTGCTTATCGCCTACTGTTGCCACGCTGAGGAATAATAGTTCAGCACTATTGCGATGAATTTCAATCAATCTAGGTTAAATGTACTGTCCTATAACGGTTGGTGCTTTGTTGAGAGATACCATAATAAATGCTACCAAGAAGACTGTTGTTATTACCGTCAGTGTCATGGTTTATGGTCGCAAACATTTTGCCTCTATGAATAACAGGAGCATAGTTGTAAAGTCTTGATGACAAAGATCTAAATTTGCTGCAGAACCATTCTGAGGCTACCTTCCAACAAGCCAATGCTACCACTACCAATACTGCACACATTGCTGAAAATTTTTGGTGTGGCCAATATTGACCCACTAGAAGACTAGTTCGTATGACATAATGTGCTTTACTACATTCCACAGACAGCATAAAAAAAAAACTGTGTAGGTCACAACCACGCCATGTGTTATTAAATATAAATAAAATACAAAAATTTATAGCATGTTTCTTTTGGGTAATAGTTTTAAAAACTTTAATCACTTATTATTTACATCATATCTATTCTTTTAAAGAAAAATTTTGTTGTAATGTGTTTTTCTTGGCGTTGCAATTTCTGTGAACATCAGCATATCTTATACCTAATTCTTCTTGAAGACCTCTGAATTGAGTCTGTTTAAACTTTTAAATTACAGAATAAACATTTTTCGTAGATTTTAAAAATGAGTGTGCAGACAATATTTATTTCTCGTTCATCACACATCAACAATGTATGTTGAAAAAAAGTTTAACTTAATCACCAAGAGAAAACATTAAAACTCTTTATAGGTTTTAGTGAATAAATGATTTATAAAACTTTTATGTGCATACTTTTCAATTTCCTTGATCTTTAAAATCGATTTAATATTATGACAAATATTTTCAAAACAATTTTAGTATTTCAGGTGGAACGCAAAAAGCAAAATAAATAATAAAAATTTTACGAACAGGAATATATATATATACATTGAAACTTAGTAATATATGACATAATAAATAAATGTAAATGAGGATATGCTTTTACAGACAAACACACTAATAATGGTCTTTCTGCTTCTGAAAAATACGAATTGCTCGTTGAATTATTAAATTGTAACTTCTTACACTCCTTTAGTTCTTTTTAGTACATTTTGAAATTATTGGTTTATGTAACGTAAATAAAAATATTAAATTAATATTTCTGAAAGACTGAGTTGTTGTAAAAGTCCTTTTAAATTAATTCAATAAAATTTTGAGACAGTACTTAAACAAAACTTAACAATATCGTTCTAGTAATTTAAATAAATGTAATATATCTACAAAAATATTTAATATAAATTAAAATAATGAAAAAATAAATAAAATATGACAGAAACACCATATTTTTAAATGATTACAAATTAATTCCATTAATAGCATTTAAATATTATACAGTTTCAAATTTTCAGTATTTTTATTATAACTAAAATAAAACAATCAAAGATGATAATTAATTTTTATCTCATTATTAATAAAATTCAGTGATTTCGGTGTCCATTTGTTACGCTTAAAAGTAGTTTAATTGCGTCGTTGCAGTTCCGCTGCGTCGTTTACAGCTTGCAGACAAAAAGTCACAGCAAATTATTTTTTTTTATTTAACAATAATTTCGCGTTAATATAAAGAGTATAACATAATACTTTGGATGCTCTATTATTGCAATTAATAAACTACTTAATCATTTTTAATTACCAATTAATTTATTTTCAGTTTTGTTAAAGAGTCCTGTAGTCGTCAAAAAAATTTTTTAGAGGCCACTTAGCACAAAAATCTAAGAAAGTTTGAGAACTACTGTGTTAGAAAGATGAATTTTGATGCGTATCAAAATCATATCCCTGGAAGAAAAATATTCTAAGGTGGAATGTTTTAAAATAATTTTTACCAAAACTTAAATATTCTCAGATTATATTCAGCGAACTATACCTAAAATCGAAAAATTCTAAGGGTTTTCAGTGGATTCTGAGCTATACTATATTCTGAGGATTACTCCTTAGAAACTACGGTAGTTAAGGGGGAAATTTGAATACTAAAAAGAATCTCAGTGAGGATCAAATGATTGAATCAAAATTTGATTGAATGATTGACTGAATGATCAAATTGATTGATTGATTACTTGAATGAATGATCAAATGATTGATTGAATGATTACTCAAGAATCAAATGAGGATTACTCCTCAGAAACTACGGTAGTTAGGGGGAAATTTGAATGCGATTTGAATATTCAAAAGAATCTCAGTGTGATATACAATGGTCAGCTACATACAAACTTCTGGAATCATAATAAGAATATTATGAATGTTTATCAATTAACAAGAATTCAGTAGTAGAAATCCGTAGCGTAATTCCGGAGAAGTTAATCGAAAAATTAAAAAGTTTTCAAAGTTTATATATTTTTATGGTAAGATCATAGAAAATGTATTTAATTACTTTAATGCTATTTCAAAAACCAAATTAAATAATGTCACACCCTAATTAGATATATGCAACAGTTTATCATTTTCTTACAATCATAAATTATTTGTAACATTTTAAAAATAATTAAACAACGTAATGTAATTTTACAAGCATTAAGCTTTAGATAGATTTCAGATAAACCAGAACATTGTAATACTATAATTTATCAAAAACGACAATAAATAAACATTACATATTAAACTAATACTAGATACCTTTTAGATTTTTTTTTTTATGTTGAATTATGTATTTTTTCAATAGCTGGCTAAATTCATTTTTGTGGTAGCAGGCTAAAGTAATTAATAATTCAATTTATTATCAATGTTTTTTGTTGAGCTAATGGTTAAGAATGTTTGTCTATATAAAACCCGAATTTTAAATAAAATTATATGTATATATGTTAAAAATTAAAGTATTTACATAATATTTACACTATTTTGAAAGCAAAATACTACATTTTCCTAAAACACCATCTCCGTCAATTTTAAAAAAAATTTATAACCATTTCTCAATCTTTGACATACCTAACGTTCTCTTCCTTGATTTATGAACGATTCATTTTTTCCTTATAAAAATTTATATTAGTAAAAATGTCTATAAAGGTGTGATCAGCCTATAAACTACTAAAAATTACAGTGATTTCTTTATATTCGACAATATCAGACCAGTTTTCACAAAATTACACGGTTCAAAATATTCTTTAAAATAGCTTTTATTTCACCATAATAAACTAATGTAAATAAATACAAGTATTATTTACATTAGTTTAGAATAACAAATTAGATACTAAATTTTTTTTGCACTAAATTCGATGAAGAACTTAATAATTCATAGCAATTGAAGATTAGGTATGAAATACATAATACCTAGCTGAAATCGATTTTAATTTTCGGCCAAAAAGGCTTTTATTAAGAGAGGTTTGCCATTGCCATAAAGAACTTTAGTGCCAAAAAGGCCAGCCTGTGAATTTTAATACACACACACAAATTACCTCAAAAAGTTTATGCTGCATACTTCCCATACTAAACAAAATCAAACGTCATGAATAATTTCGTATTATGAATATCTTGCTAGAATCTGGTTCAAATGACGCGCTAAAACACACACGTTTATGTTTTTAAATTCAATTTGTCTGCATGTAAAAAGATTTCCAACTTTAATGAATGTGATGATTTGTTAATTTAGGATTATATTTCGTGATAGATTCTTATCTTCATATTAACACTATAAGACAAAGATTTATTTATAAAATTATTAGAAATTTATTTTTTTTCACACCTTTTATCTTTAAATACTTAATTATAATTGCTGAATACAAGAATTTTGCTCGACAAACTAATGATTCTTTGTTTGTAACTCAATATGAAATCATCCAATAAATCGTGATTTTCATGAAGAGCTGTCAAACGGACACCACAATTACCCGTTTGAATTGATTTTTCTTCCATGCACCAATCTTTCAAAGTTTTGTATAACTTTCATACCATTTTTTGTTTATTTCTTACCTTTGCAACTGAACTTATAATTTTGAATAAATTAAAATTAATCACATTAACATTTGATATAAAAATAAAAAAATTCAATAAAAATTAATATCTTAAAGTTCATTTCATATAAATGACTTTTATTATTGTATTTCTCCTTTAAAAGTTCACTAGTAAACAACTTCAAAGTCATTATCATATCTGACTACTATGTAGTCAACCCTGAACAAAGATACACCATGTTGTCAAAGTGCATAATAGCCTACCACCTTAAGTAGCTCAAGCAAAGTAAAAGCAGCAAAAGGAGTCATAGCATCTTAGAGAGCCACAATCCAGCTTCCTGAAGAAAATCTAATTACCTGGTGCCTAAACTAACATGGTTAGGCTGTACGATTTTAATTTTCTAATTTTAGCTTAAACAAACACATAGTTCTTAGAATGTTATAGTTTAAAATCTAGTTTAACATGCTAATCAAAAATAACACAATCATTTTTGAAAATACAAAATTTGTATATAAATAATTGAGAAAAAATTCTTTTCTTAAATATATAAAATATTAGTACAATACTTAGTACAATCTCATTTAATTGAATAATGAAAACAATGTTACAACATACAGATAATATGAAAACATGTAGATAATACAGATAATATGCAACACCACGAATTATAAAAGCAATACACAAATTACTTTTAAATTCATACCAGTATCATAACTGGTAACTAGTGAGTTATATAGTAGTTATTCACACAAAGTACAAAAATATCCTTAAAATTAAAAAAATCAACATACCTTGAGAACATACCATAAAGAAAAGACACTCTTCAACATCGCTGCATAAATTAAAACAAATTCTCAATAGAACTTTTTTTTAACATGAAAATAAGTATATCTAAAACTTACTTTTAAAACTGAGAAAATACAAGAGCAGGTTTAACAATCTTTTCGAAACATGGTTAGTAACTTTATATAAAACAAGCTTCCTAGTAATATATATATCAAAGATTTTAATGAAACTATCTAATTAATAAAAAAAAATCGAAGAGTGCATCGAAAATTTTTTATTTGAGATAGTCGACTATCGCCCTACCATAGAAGAAATGGCAGCATACAACATATTTTGAAAAAAATTGACAATATTTAAAACAGGAATAAGAAGAAAATTGACAAGGTTAAAATAATACTAGCAGTAAATTTATGTGATGGGGCTTAAATTTAATATATATTTGAAAAATTAGAATAAAAATAAATTTGTTAAATAATAAATTAAATTAACTTATAAATTTATTTTAAATTTATAAAATAAATACAATTAAATTTATTTAAAATTATGCAAATTTGCGCCAGAATTGAAATTCAACCTTGACTAGACTTTTTTTTTTTGGAAAACATTTTTTTTCTGACATCTTGTAATCATGTACATCAAAGTAAAAAATTCATTTAATACATGATGAACTTTAGACAACATGGCTGTTACTGATAAATGAGAACTCCTTCTGAAACTCTAATAAATGCAAATAAAGATTAAATTTGTAAAGAATGCAAAATAAAATTAGTAACAGGGCAATTATATAATATTTAATTATTTTCAACATAAAAAAACATTTGATATTATTTTATGAAATATTCTTTTACTAGAAATGAAGTTAAAATTTTTATGAAACATCGAATTCCATATTCAGTTTCAAATTAACCATGCATATAGTGCACCTAGCCATGTAGAGTTAAACCTGTTTTTATGCTGTCCTTTTGTTGCTATATATATATATGTATGTATAGTTACCTTAAATGCATATTATGAATAAAAATTAAAAGGAGTGGTGACATTAGAGTTCAAGTCTTATTCAATATTTTTCTCACATAAGAAAATTTCAGCAATATATCATTGGCTATAAGAAGTAGTTTCAAATTTTATATTCAAAATTTTTTTCTTTTTGCATCAAGCACTGCTTACCACATTGTGGCTAAAGAAATCTCACTGATTTTTTTTTAATTTACATTTAAAAATGAATTCTACTGTGATGCAATTTGTCACAAATTATACATTCCAGATGCATGAATTTCCTATCATTTACAGCAAAAATTTTAATCGAGTTAACAACAATCACATCAAACATGCAGTTTTGAATCTTTTTAGATCTTCGAAGACAATTCTAGTTGTGAATAAATAGAATACAATCATAGCAATCTGTAAAGAGGAAATGGGGAACCAAAATAAAAAGTATTTTATCTTTTTTGTTTCCAAATCAGATAAAATAATTTTGTTTCATTCATGTCATTAGTAGTTTACATTTGAAATTAAAGCATTATAATTTTCATAATGAATCATTCATGCGCATACAACTTCTCAAAAACTTTGAAGATGAAGTTACAGACCAAAAATAAAATACTCACATTTAAGTGTACTTTTATTGTGTGTGTGTTTTTACTATGTGTATTTTTAGGTGTTTTATTTATGTGCATAATGTCAAATTTTGCCTTCTCAAAATTTCGATAAAATTAATTTCGAAAAATTGCCACCTAAATGTGCGAATAAAAATAATTAAAACAATATTGTTAACATAAATTTCTGCAAATCAATAATTTTTTGTAGTAAATACTGTAGAATAAATTATTTTTCTTAAAATATCATTCCAGCCAATAATAAACACGTATGAGATAAATACTAAATCAAAGAAATCTAAGTTTTTATAACTTAAAATAATAAATATTATAAAAGTTTTAATAAATAAAAACTAAAGCAATATATAGATAAATACGGTAATACTAGAGAATTTAAAAATATATAACTAACTAATATATATATATATTTTAAATATAGGACAACAAGCAAACTAAAATGTAATGGCATTTTATTTTCAAGGTCAAAAATTAGAATATCAAAATAATTTCAAATTACATGTTTTTAAACAACAATAACAATGATGATACATTTCATATTTTTAACACATTCTTTTATTCCCATTTCTTTAATCAATACAAATTTTAAACAAGATTTAATTAGAATTATTAACATAACTAGAATAAATATTATGAAAATTATTAAATATTCGGAATTATTTACTCTAAGGGATACAGAGAAGTCTTCCTTTCTCCTATTAGTCAAAATAAAATAATCTATACTTAGTATAAATTAAATAAATCTATATTTAAGAATGTATTTGTAATTTTAATATAAAGATTTGACTATATCATTTAATATTACCAAATAAACACAAATTAAAATATGACTTAGCCTTCAAAAAATTAACTCATTAAGATAACAAATGTAAATTTGTAATTTCCAATATTCAAAATATTCATAATCATAACAGATTATAATATTTTGAATATTGGAAATATAAAAACAGATTTTAATGTTCTTTTAAAAAACTAGTTTGTTTCAACAGAAATATATTGAAAAACAATTATTTAAAAGAACCATGTTTTTAAATTTCCAAAATACCTACATAAGAAAAAATGTTATGAAGATGAGTTAAATAGTCCACAGAAGGATAATAAACAGAATTTAATAGTTTGAAATTATGTTTAATTTTCTCTATAATCCCCTTCCATTTCAATATACTACTTGATCCAGCAATAATCCACAGTCTTCCTTTATCAAAGATAAAAAATTAAAACTGCCCAGTTCTTCAAAATATGTATCCACAGTAGCTTTAACATCATTGTGTGTTGAAAATTTTCAGCCTGTTGGGTATGTACAGCCAGTGTAGAAAGAGGTGGTAAACTATCAGTGCTAAGTCTGGGAAGTAACAGGGGGTATGACAACAAATAAAGTCGTATTTATAATTTTTTGTGCATTATTCTAGGGCAGGGGTCGGCAACCTGCGGCTCGCGAGCCACATGCGGCTCTTTGGATGTGAAGCTGCGGCTCTTTAGTTCCATACGCAAAAATTATTAATTTATCAAAAAAAAAAAAAAACGTTTCAAAATCGTTCTGAATCGATTAAATCTGAAGAACTGTTTCGTGATTACAAAAACAAACCAAAAATCTTGAAAAATAATCAAAGATTTTCCACTATCCCGCTGAAACAGTACAAGATAGAATAGCTAAAGTGTCTTCAAATGTAAAATATTTGCAGGTGGTAGATATTCAACTTTCTTCTGCCTTATCCCTTGCTATAGATGAGTCTTGCGACATGAAAGACACGGCACAAGTTGCCCTTTTTGTTAGGTATATGTCTTCCCAAGGTCCAAAAGAATAACTTCTAGGATTGCTACCACTCTCGGGACAAACTAGAGGGGAAGATATACCAAACACCGTGCAAAAATGCCTTGAAGACAATAAGATCGATTTAAATAAAATCGTTTCAACTGGCAAATGATGAAGCCAGAAGTATGACAGGAAAAAGTAAAGGAGCAACAACGATTCTTCCGAGCAAAATAAACCACGAAATTCTTAAGTTTCACTGCAAAATACACCAAGAAGCGCTTTGTGCCCAAACATTTCCGGCCGAAATAGTTGAGGTCATGAATTTGGTAATCAAGATTGTTAACAGTATTCTACCATCGTTAGTTTAAAGAATTCTTCAACGAAATAGAGACTCAGTATTGCGACCTCCTTCTTCACAATAAAGTGCGATGGCTTTTCAAAGGTAAGGTGTTGAAACGTTTTGCTTTGTGCTTGAATGAAATAAATACATTCCTAAATGAAAAAGGCATTAATCACCCTGAATTAGAGAATGACAAATGGTTGCAAAAATGTTACTTTATGGTAGATATCACAGCGAAATTAAATGTGCTGAATCTAAAACTGCAAGGAAAGGGAAACCCAGTCTATATTTTGGTAGAAGAACTGGTTTGTTTTGAAGAAAAATTAATTATTTTTGCAGAAGATATTCAGAGCGGTAAATTACTTCATTTTCAATTTCTAAAGCAATATCGCGATAAAAACCAGTGCAACTGTCGACACGAGGTACTTCAGCACAGTTATAAAAAATTAAAGATAAATTTGCTGACAGATTTGAGCAATTCAAAACCAACAAAACCACTCTAACATTCACAGTAAATCCTCTCGACACAAATAGTAACGAAATCCACATTGAGCCCTTTGGAATTGATACTGGATCTCTAGAAATGCAATTGATCGATTTAAAAGTAAAGCTTTGTGGAGTGGAAAATTTACAGAGTTGAAAAGCAAGTTGGAAGAGTTGGAGGTCCAGAAATGTATGTACGCAACACAACAAAAGTGGACAACTTTAAAAGAAATACCGCGAGTTGAGGCACTTATATTCGACGCATGGAATAGTCTTCCAGATTGCTACAGTGAGGTGAAGAAGTTGACATTTGGAGTGCTGACTATCTTTGGATCGACATATTCGTTCGTGCGAGCAAGCGTTCGCTTGCATGAATATAATTAAAAGTAAAGTAAGAAACCAACTAACAAATGAAAATTTAGAGTCGTGTTTAAAACTTGAAGCAACAAGTTATGAGCCAAATTTATATAAACTTTCTAAAACCATGCAAGCCAACGCTCCCATTGAAGCAACTTTTAAACTTTAGTGAAGCAACTTTTGTTAGTTTGAAAAAATGGATAAAAAAGGAATTTCGTGTGTTAATATAGCATTGCTTTTTGGCGAAAAATACTATTGAAGCCAAGGCTTGGCTTGATAAACATTATTCGGACTTTGTACCAGGAAAATCAACCATAGAGAAGTGGTTTGCTAAATTTAAACGGGGCGAAATGAGTCCCGAGGACGATGCACGCAGTGGATGCCCCAAAGAGGCTGTTATCGACGAACACATCAAAAAGTCTACAAAACAATTTCTGATAACCGCAAAGTGAAGTTGATTGAGATAGCTGAGACCCTAAAGATATCAAAGGAACGTGTTGGACATATCGTGAATGAATACTTGGATATGCGAAAAAGCTCTATCCAAAGTAGGTGCCGCGCGAGCTCACAATCGACCAAAAACAACAACGAATTAATGATTCTAAGCAGTATTTGGAGCTGTTCAATCGTAATAAACCCGAATGTTTGCATCGATATGTGACAATGGATGAAACATGGCTCCATCATTTCACACCGGAGTCCAATCGACAGTCAGCGGAGTGGGCTGCACGTGATGAACACTAAAAATGCTATACCTTCACTAACAATGCTATAACTCACATACTAATAGCCTACGAACTTTTCAGCCCACCTGTTATTTATTGTTGGCAAGAAAAAATTTTGTGGCTCTTTAAAAACTGAAATTTTATAAATTGCCATTTTTGGCTCCTCCGACTCAAAAGGTTGCCGACCCTGTTCTAGGGAAAATAAATTTTCTTTTTGCTCGTGGACTGGTGCATTGGTTTCTGGACAAAGGGTTCTTGACAAGAGAATGCTGAACAGAAAGTCTCCTTTTCTATGCTAGGAATGGGCCTGATAAATCACTATGCCAAAATGTTCTTGATTATCATTAATAAATCATAATTTGAAATTAATATCTAATTTATTGATCAATAATATTTATAATCAATTTTCTAACAAAAAAAATTCAATGAGAAAAAAATTAGTTAATAAATATTTTTTTTTAATTCAGTTCTGTCAAATTCCTAAATATTTATTAAAACAGTATATATTTAAAAAAAAAAAATGCATAATAATATTTACAATGAAAGATCAAAATGAAAGCACCTGTGCACAAAACACATACTTTTAATAATTACTGAGAATAAATTATTTATGATGCACAAAATAAGTCATTTTAAAAGGAAGAATAAATGTATGTAATAAAATATTTAATAAAATTTGATAACATATTATAATTAGAAGAAAAGATAATCAGTGATATTTATATGGAAGATATATTAAATATAGAAATCATCAAGAAATTGAAGTGGTAAAAGTTATAACAAGATCTTTAAAGAAAAATAAAAAGCATTCAAGCTTCTATTAAATAATACTTTTATACATAGTTACCACATTGCAAAAAATACATGTAGTAAACTAATAGTAAGTTTTATCTTCTGGCCTTTTCATGCTTTCTCTGAATGAAAATATATTTGTAAAATCATTTGAAAAAGAATAAAAGTATTTATAATACATTGGTTAGCAATTATTGACTGAAGCAATTATTCTTTTTTTCCCAATATTTCCCTAAGAAATCACATGTGATACACAAAATTCACAAAACAAAGTATAGTATTTTTGTACTTAAAGGGATGAAAAAGCATACCGGAGCAAAAATAAATTTAACGCACACAATATGTGTCCAAACAAAAAATGCTTTAATGAAACAGTTATGTCGGTACAAATGCTTGCCTGCTAAAAAGGGAGAACAACGGGTTTCTTCAAAGTAAAATATATGACTATATTGAATATTTCAACTCACTGGTCTGGTGTTAACTTACAACACATATTGGAAGATCTTTTTAGTTGTAAAAGCATATAAAAGCTCAAAAGCTAAATAAATACTCACTTGGCTATAATTTAAGCATCATGCTTATTTACTCTGTAATAACAAAGTACTATTGAAAATAATATTGCATACATTGACAAGAAAAAAAGCTTATCATCTACTTATGAAAATATTTCATTCATGATGCTATATGATAAATTTTCTTTACTACTATTAATCTAAATCAAATTCAAGGAATTTCAAATGAATGACTTTCAGAAAAAGTTTCAATATTATTTTTAGAATCAATCTAAATACATAATTATAATCAATTTCAATTTGTTAAAATCAAAACTTAATAAATTAAATTGTCTTTTTAGAATGTCATGGAAATGTTTATCTTTTAATGGTACAAAATCAAGCCCCCCCCGCCCATGAATGGGGGGGGATAATTTTGATGCATTTTACCATGATAACATTTTTTACTAGCAACTGTATAAGTATGATTTTTTTTTATTATACTGCATTATAAATTATTCTTTTGGATGAACCAATAACAAAATTATTAGAAATTACATAGTGATTATAGACACAAGGATTGTGTCAGATATTATCAAACTATTTTCAAATGCTCAGCATGAAAAATATATATACTCCTCCCCTCTACTTTGAATTATTCTCAAATGCATTATTTTTCATCTGTGTGAAAAAAATTTCCAAACAATTTTGCTGTTATTGAACAACATTATCACATACAAATATGATTTAATGTATTTTTTAAATAGTTTTAAGATATATGTGTATATTTATTTAAAAATACATCTAAATGCTAAAAATATTTATCATCAATATCCTTTATTTTTATGAATTCTTATTTACACATTACTTCCTTATATTAAATAACTTATTTTTTGCTATATGTAGAATCTGAAAGTGTGTTATATATCAGAATATTTTTTAAATATGCCCAACATTTATTTATATGGTAGATAACAATTAAGTAACACAAATACAAGTTAAAGCAGAGAGATAATTTCTAACTAAAACAGCAATTACTAAAACTAATATTAGCAAACTGTTACCTAGGTCAGGCAATATGCATCATTTTCAGGTTTGATTTTATTACTTACCTGCGACAATTTAAATTGTCATTACAAAGGAGTATAGTACACTGAAGTGACAAAAGTCATGGGATACCTCTTAATATCGTGTCGGCCCTCCTTTCGCCCGGCGAAGTGCAGCAACTCGACGTGGCATGGACTCAACATGTCGTTGGAAGTCTTCTGCAGGAATATTGAGCCCTGCTGTCTCGATAGACGTTCATAATTGTGAAAGCGTTGATGGTGCAGGATTTTGAGCACGAACAGACCTCTCGATGATGTCCCATAAATGCTCGATGGGATTCATGTCGGGCGATTTAGGTGGCCAGATCATTCGTTGGAATTGTCCAGAATGTTCTTCAAACCAATCGCGAACAGTTGTGGCCCGGTGACATGGCGCATTGTCATCCATAAAAATCCCATCGTTGTTTGGGTACATGAAGTCCATGAATGGCTGCAAGTGATCTCCAAGTAGCTCAACATAAGCATTTCCAGTCAATGTTCGGTCCAGTCGCACCAGAGGACCAAGTCCATGACATGAAAAAACAGCCCACACCATTATGGAGCCACCACCAGCTTGAATAGTGCCTTGCTGACAGTTTGGGTCCATGGCTTCGTGGGGTCTGCGCCACACTCGAACCCTACCACCAGCTCTTACCAACTGAAATCGTGACTCATCGGACCAGGCCACGGTTTTCCATTAATCTAGGGACCAACCGATATGCTCACGTGCCCACGAGAGTCGCTGCAAGCGATGTCGTTCTGCCAGTAAAGGCACTCGAGTCGGTCTTCTGCTGGAATAGCCCAAGAAAGCCAAATTTCTCCGCACAGTTCTAACAGACAAGTCCCTTGTACGTTCCACATTGATTTCTGCGGTTATTTGACGCAGTGTTGCTTGTCTGTTAGAATTTACGACTCTTTGCAGACGTCGCCGGTCTCGGTCGTTAAGTGCAGGCGGTCGACCACTGAGATGTCCATGGTGGGATGTTATGCCTGAAATTTCATACTCTCGGCACATTCTTGACACAGTGGATCTGGGAATGTTGAATTACCTAACGATTTCCGAAATGGCATGACCCATGCGTCTAGCTCCAGCTAACATTCCGCGTTCAAAGTCTGTTAATTCCCGTCGTGCGGTCATCATCACATCAAAACCTCTTCACATGAATAACTTGAACAGAAATGAAAGCTCTGCGAAAGTACTGCGCATTTATACCTGTTCTACGCGATGCTACTGCCATCTGAAAATTTGCATATTGCTATCCCATGACTTTTGTCACTTCAGTATATTGCTCTGTGTAAATTTTATAAATTATCAAGAATATGGACATAAAAAAAAGGAATAAAAACCTGCATCTGAAAATTTAACTAATAAAGGAAATTTGGCTGTCAACATGTTAATAATTATAAACAATATCATTTAGAAAATCTTGATACAGAATAATAATAAGTTTCATAATTATGTATTATTTAAATTAATCTGATTTGACAATAACTTGAAATTATAATTTTTTTTTTAGGGAAAGAGGAGTAAAAAGATATTTAAATAAAAATTTATCAGAGATCACTTATGAAAAATTAATTTCAGAAAAAGAAAGGCTATTTAAAGAATAGGATTTATAAAAATTGAAGTATTTCTGAAAAGAACAGCCCTTTTAAAGAAGTATAATGTAAATCAGCATTTTGGTTTTTAGCAGAATACAAATTAAACTCTAATTATAATAATAAATAACTCCTATACAAAGAAATTTGAATAGTAAAAAAAAAAAAAAAAATTTACAATATTGTTTGCAACTTTTTAACTTACTTGTTTCTCCCGTTCTGCTGGTTGTTTATTGTCAAAGTCTATGGCAATTTTTGCATTAGGATCAGGTTTTTCTTTGACTTTTTCCATTATAAATTCATGGATACGTATAATTCCTTCAATACTTCCTGTAATTAAACACACTCTTTCTGTTGTTCCTGCAAAATTTTAAAATAATTTTTCATACTTAGGGTTTTTTTTAGAAAAAAATTTTTTTTTTTTTTTATAAATTCAATGCTTAAAGTTATAGGAAAAAAAATTATTCAAGATCTTCCTTTAAATAAGTTCTCCTTTTTTATTAAAATAAAAAAAGTCAGATAAAAATAAGTCATGTCACTTATTTTACAAATAATGTGCACATCAGTTTTATGTACTTCATACTGGCATCTTTCAAATCAAAATTATAGATTTATTTTGAATATAATTTTTACCAGATTCCTTGGATCATGGATAAATCTCTATGAATAAGAGTGTTGATGTCAGATGATGAACCACTGTTTTTGTAAGAACAAGTCAAGTCAATATAACCAGAAAACAGGCTCAACCAGGAAAGGTGCAATTTCTGATCATTCTACAGACAACGATTTAATCTGAAAATTGCTACTTTTCTAGATATCAATAATTAATCAGCAATTAGCTGCTAAGTACATCATTTTATATAACTATTTGATTTAAAACTGCAATTTTTATCAATTTAAAATAGATTTATATAAAAAAAATTTAAAAAGCAAAACATACCTTATACAAAACAAAAAAAATATATACACTTATATAATAAAAACAGTAAACAACAATATATAACTTGAAAAAATTCAGAGCCGAATAGTTTTAAGTACTACAGTTTCTACACATACTCTTATGATGATGAATGAAGTGGTATATGGGGATGTGAAGCAACAAGGACTATAATCCCCTAATCACTATATATATGAACAGTTAGTTTTTTTCATTTTAATATGTCACTATCCACAACGCGCTACGATCGTGTTAGACCGGGACCTACGGTTTAAAGTGGATTCCGAACCACTATCATCCATGGCACCTGTTCCGAATGGATGGTTCCATGGATGATTCCGAACCTGTATCATCCATGGCATTCGAACCCGAAACCTGTGATACCGAGCGCCAGAGCGCTAGCCACTCGGCCATACACATACTCTTGTTTTCAGAGCATAAATCATTTTATACTTGACTTCACTTCACTTGATTTATTTTAAAGTTATTGCCAGATTTTAAATTCCAAAAGTTATGCGTAAAAACTAAAACGTTGGAGAGCGCTGCGCACTAAAATCAGAGTTTTAAGTGTTGCTGCTGAACTAGCGATGAGTGATTCCAATCATTTTAATGATTTGTATCATTCTAATAAATTTTTAAAAGATCCGTGTCAAAGAAGATTTTTGTGTCGTGGCGCCATCTATTTTCTGTCAGTGGAGTTAATATAAAATAATTTGTAGGTGAATAAATATATTATTTTTATACTCATGAAATTTTTTCAAACACTTTTCCAAATGTATATTAAGTATATACAGCTAAAATTTTCCACAATAACTATTTTAAATAAATGTGTCATCCTGAAGTTAATTTCAAATTTTTATTAATATTTGTCATTTTAAAATTATTCACCACCATATATAATTTTCCCTCTTCCAAGCTAAATTTTTTAAATTCTAAAAATTGCTGAATCTTTCTCTCTAACTAATATATTTTTTATTTGCCCCCTTTATTAATTTTGAAAATATCAAATTTCAAATTTTATTTTTAATAAAAATTTACAAATTAGCTGTAATTTTTTATTCATCTTCTAATGTGACTTGAAGAATTGAAACAATATTTAATTTCATATTCATTTCATGAACTGAATTTTGCAAGCTGCTTTCTTTCTCCACAGAAAAAATGCTATCATTTATACCGAAAAACAAAATTCTCAAAAACAAGAATTGTTAAATAATATTTATATTTTCTATTATTTACCAATACATAATTGTTTATTCTCCTTATGCATCACATGTTACGTTATTTTAATTTTCCATTTTTTTTTTCAAAAATTGGATACATATTTTAGATTTAATTTTAAAAATAAAAAAGAATGCTTTTGCCTTTGCAAATAGAAATAACTTATAGTAAACACATAAACATTTTTTTCTTACTGGATCAAAACTCATATTATTTGATACTTTTAAATTTTAAACGAATCATTTTTTTTTAACTACAACACAATGAAAGCAATTCAATTTCGATTAAATAACATAATTAGTGCAAATATGGCAAGCCAACACAACATTCAGAGAACAGTTTATTATTTTTCTATTAAAGAATTAAATAACTATATTTTTTTGATAAATATATTCAATACTAAAATTTAAAAAAAAAAAAAAAAAAAAAAAAAATTCGAAACTGCATGGAGGATAAAGAAAAATTACTTGGCTTTGAAAATAATACAACATGTATTAATAAATATAATATCTAGTGTTGAAATGACAAAAAAAAAATAAATAAATAAATAAATTTTAAAATTCCATTCTAATTCTAATTTTTTAATAATTAAATTCATATCTAATTAATAAATTAATTAAAATGCTAGATTATAAATATATAACACTTAATGTCTCACGACGAGGATAAGAATTAAGAAAGCACACCATAGTGTAGTCCAATGTTAGTGTTTGTTATGTTTAGTTATTTGAACACCGAACAGCACCAAATAAGTTAATAACGTACTAACTGATACGGTTTGAGTTCAATAGGAATGAGCATAATATGGCTGATCAGAGTAGTAGTAATATACTCTATACCAGGGATGGGCAAACTCCTGCCCGCGGGAAGATTCTATCCGGCCCCTCGGATAGAATTTTGAATTTGCCGGTCCTAGGCAAATTAAAAGATATATATATATATATATTTATATATTGTTTATATATTATATATCCATATCCTTTTCTCCTTTGATTAAATATTTTTTTTCTTCCTTTTTTTTTTTCAAAGAACTGATAATCTTTTTACTTTCTTTATTTTTATTCTACAAAACATAAATCGACGGAAATAGCAAGCACAGACAGCTTTCAACCGGTGAAGTGTTAAAAGCGGAAGTTTTTGTTAGTTATAGCTGTAGATTGACGCCAACAAGCGTTATCTCTTTCTCGGGGAGCAGACATATGGGAATCCAATATAGGTGAATTAGACCGCACATGTGGCAGACTGCGCATTTTATGCTCAAGCCAGCGGCTTTTCTTTTGGCGCGAGTTCTAATGAACAAGTGCTTTCAACTAAGAACCTTAGAAAGAATTATTTCAGTAGACTGACAGATGAGCATTTAGCTTCGTTTCTTAGAATCAGTACATCTCACTTCAAACCTCAATATAAGGAACTTTTAACAATGAAATCGTAATTTCATTCAACTCATTAACATATTTAAATTGTAATACTTGTAATATTGTTTTTAAAATTTTAGAAAAATTTATCTTGGCCCACCAAACTTTTTTTTTTTTTTTTTTTTTTTTTTTTTTCGATTTTTGGCCCGCGACAGAAAAAGTTTGCCCATCCCTGCTCTATACGGTTGATTCGAAAACCAGTTGCTTCCATATCAAACAAGTTGATACAAATAATTTTAAAATGAACGATTCATACCATACGTATTAATGTAATGATTCGTACATTTATACAGATCATACGAATTCAACCCATTACTCTGATGCACTCGAACTGATGGTAAAACGATTGAGAATTTAAAGCGAAGCATTTAATGTGTTATTTGTCTGAGCACTGTAACTGTCAATAAAAACACGGATAAAATGATCTTGATTTATTGATTTCTTCCTGTCTGACAAATAAGAGAAATTTTATTCATTCTTTTTGAAATTGAAACTTCAGATCAACCTTTTTAGTTGCATTATTATGGTCTATCCATACATGCATGAAAACAGATTTACCTGGATAAAAATCAGTAGCTTTTGACATTTTAACTCTTGCTCCTGCTTCTTTTTGTAACTGAGCAATTGTCTCTCCTCCCTTGCCAATAATAGCTCCTGCAGCAACAGAAGGAACCAATATTTTGAAGTGATACGTTCCATTTGCTAAAAGGAAAAAAAGTCCAACATTAAAATTATACAGCATAGTTAATATTAATAAATTGTAGCTTAAATAAATATAATATGAACAGTTATGAGCAATTCTTTACACAGATTTTGTAAAACAATAACAACCAACATGACAATGTTTACTACATGTACAAAATTTCATAAAAAACAAATTATTCCCTATAACGTAATTTGTTTTTAATTTATGAATATATTTTGAATTAAAATGGTTGAAAACGCCCAATTTTAATGCTAAAATAATAACCTAAAAATATTTATCTATTTATATGTAAATCAATAAAATTTTTTAAAGACTAAAATAAAGTGATGTTTATATGAGTTTATTATTCGATTTTAAAAAATTAAGGTTTAGAAACTATTACAGTGAAAAATAGTAGTTATCTATCAAAAGGTTTCTGAACCAATGCAATATTAATTAAAAAAACAAAAACATGATTATATTTCTGACTGTATCACAAATTTTTATTACCTCTATTGTGTAATATTTCAACAGAATAAGTAATTTATGTAATCAAGCCGCAAACATCCGATACATAATTTTGAAATAAAATTTTCTCCTTAATAAATTCTGTTATTAAATCATGTTAACCTTGCCTTTAATTTCATACCTATAAAAAGGCATAAAGGAATGTAGGCATCTCAGAATGCGTATTGACTGCAATAATATCAGTTGGCTAATATCATTTATCAGAAGCTTAAAAGAATGAGAAAATTCTTATTAATAATTCTTTAAGATAAATTATTAAAAATTAAGCATTTCGGAATAGTTTTATCCTTTAAAAAAAAAAAAAAAAAAATTAACTTTCGCATCTGCATGCCATAAATCAGGATTTCTCAACTTAATACATCTCAAGAGCCAAATTAAATCTAATTATTAAATGCTACCATGGGTACGGTTTATTCCGAAAAAATGGTCAGGGAGAATTGCCTTTGCCCTTTGAACTCCGTGATTTAAAACCAGTGAACAAACACCCCAATTTAAACCTACAATTTAAATTTTAAGTTTCATCAATAATATTAAGCAGATTTTTAAAAGCTCACCATTCGATCGAATCCAAAAAGGCAGTTAATGCTTTTTCTTATTGAGTTTAGCAGTTTCATAATCAATAGTAAAATGATGCGAATTATAACGTATTAAAAACTGAATTCTATGCCACTAAATTAGGGAAGTGAAGATTATTGAAACTAGACCCGAGACTAGGCGATGGATAAAATAAACCAGTAAATCAGTCCGTGGAACGAATCTGGCCCACGGAATGCCATTTGGCCATCATTTTCCTAAATGATGACACTGCAACAGCTAACACTAGCTTGAATAATTGAAAATATAGATATATACTTCACTTTAAGACGCAAGTGTTTCGATTTTAAATAAATTAACTTTTAATTAACTGAAATAAATACGAAAGTTATTTCCCATCCCTTAAAAGTTAAAAAGCCATAACCTTAATACATATCTGTAAATGAAATGCAAAAGTTTATCAAAATTTACAATATTTCAACATTTGCAACACATTTTAATTTTAGATTGGAAAAATGTTAACACACTTGAGAAAAAGGATATCAAAATTTTAACAATCAATTAAAAATTCCTTTTCAGATTAATAACAAGACATCTTTATGCGTACATAATTCAAAAACGATCCATGGAAGAGTAAAAATAACAATAAATAAATCTCCAGTTCAATAAATAAGTTCCAGTTTAAATTTGGATTATTTTTGTTATAGTTTGTAATATAACCAACAAATAATAATTCAGGTAAATTAAAAGAAAGAAGCAAACGGTAGACAATAAGACGAAGACTAAACGAAATTACGATAATTAAAAATAATAACAAAAATAAACAATACTGAACATATAAATAACAATTCTTAAAAACAAAACTCATTGTTAACATTAGTAGCAATGGCCTCTATAGATTTACATACCTCCATCCATCATATTTTACCATAAACGTTGACAATTTTTACAATGAGAAGACCATTTTACTGCAGATCCTATGCGAAGATATCACAGTAGCATCAACCCTCACTTGAATTCCAAACACAGTCACGTTAATCAACTCCATAAACTGTAATACTTTGTTCTTAATCTTACCAGTGACTGACTTATTTTCGAACAAGCGCAATAAAAGTTTCTCAATTGAAAGAATACTTCAATAAAGAGCGTGTGTGTTTAAACAGTAACATGCAAGACGCAGAAATCGCTATTATTTGTATAATGGCGAACAGTAACAGATACACTGAAGTGACAAAGTCATGGGATAGCAATATGCAAATTTTCAGATGGCAGTAGAATCGCGTAGAACAGGTATAAATGCGCAGTGCTTTCATTTCTGTTCAAGTTATTCATGTCAAGAGGTTTTGACGTGATGATGACCGCACGACGGGAATTAACAGACTTTGAAAGCGGAATGTTAGTTGGAGCTAGACGCATGGGTCATGCCATTTCGGAAATCGTTAGGGGATTCAACATTCCCAGATCCACTGTGCCAAGAGTGTGCCGAGAGTATGAAATTTCAGGCATAACATCCCACCATGGACAGCGCAGTGGTCTACCGCCTGCACTTAACGACCGAGACCGGCGACGTCTGCAAAGAGTCGTAAATTCTAACAGACAAGCAACACTGCGTCAAATAACAGCAGAAATCAATGTGGGACGTACAAGGGACATGTCTGTTAGAACTGTGCGGAGAAATTTGGCTTTCTTGGGCTATTCCAGCAGAAGACCGACTCGAGTGCCTTTACTGACAGAACGACATCGCTTGCAGCGACTCTCGTGGGCCCGTGAGCATATCGGTTGGTCCCTAGATGAATGGAAAACCGTGGCCTGGTCCGATGAGTCACGATTTCAGTTGGTAAGAGCTGATGGTAGGGTTCGAGTGTGGAGCAGACCCCACGAAGCCATGGACCCAAACTGTCAGCAAGGCACTGTTCAAGCTGGTAGTGGCTCCGTAATGGTGTGGGATGTTTTTCATGGAATGGATTTGGTCCTCTGGTGCGGCTGGACCGAACATTGACTGGAAATGCTTATGTTCAGCTACTTGAAATCACTTGCAGCCATTCATGGACTTCATGTACCCAAACAACGATGGGATTTTTATGGATGACAATGCGCCATGTCACCGGGCCACAACTGTTCGCGATTGGTTTGAAGAACATTCTGGACAATTCCAACGAATGATCTGGCCACCTAGATCGCCCGACATGAATCCCATCGAGCATTTATGGGACATCATCGAGAGGTCTGTTCGTGCCCAAAATCCTGCACCATCAACGCTTTCACAATTATGGACGTCTATCGAGACAGCATGGCTCAATATTCCTGCAGAAGACTTCCAACGACTTGTTGAGTCCATGCCACGTCGAGTTGCTGCACTTCGCCGGGCAAAGGAGGGCCGACACGATATTAAGAGGTATCCCATGACTTTTGTCACTTCAGTGTATATCAGTGGCTGAAATTCGAACAAATGAAATCAGTGCTTTAAAGTGAAATAAGATTGGTTCCAATAAGAATAAAAGTAGAATTCCAGTGAGAATACAAAGTAATTCGCCATAGAATATTATGTTATTCTCACTTCATTCATTCACTCTTAGAATATTCTTACGTTACACTATATGACTAAGAATATTCTTAGAACTATACAACAGAACATAAAAAGAACAATTCGAGGAAGTGGAAGCAATGTAGCAGTGCCCCATCCTATGGCCTTCCTGAGAGAATATGCTGTTGTAGTGACAAATGATCTCAGATTAAAACAAAAGTTTATATATATATATATATATTTGATATCTAAAAGTTTCTTTATTACTTATTGAGAAATTTTTGAGAAAAAAATTTTAAGCGGAATTTTAAAATTATTATTATTATTAATTTATTATTATTTTTTTTTTTTTTTGTCTAAGATTGATAGATAAGAATGAGATGCTTGACATCTCTTGTGAAGCTTCAATAAGTCATGAAATTAAATTCTTGCAATACAGTACGTGACTTATCTTTACTTTTATTAAACATATTCGAGTCTGTATTTTTAATAAGAAACTGTCCAGAACTGATTCTTAATTGAATGACTATTTAAAACTAAGTAAAATTATTGCATTATACATGGTAATACATCCCATTACCTACTTACACATTGCAGGAGTTAGTTGGTGCAGGAGACTAATAAAATATAAAACCTTATTCAAATAGAATATATATCAGAAGTTTCATACAATTTACAATAGAGAGAACAAGAAGGATACCAAGAAAAAAATAATAATTTCCTCCTTAACGATAAATTATAAAAATAATAAAAAAAAAAAAAAAAAGAAATTTTATGTTGTTACAGATGCAATGTTTATTTAATTTCACTGAACTACAGCAATGCAACTGAAACCACTAAAAGTTAGGGACGATTAATACCAGTCTGCATTCGCCATCGTCAGGCCATCACTCCACACTATCACTTCAATATTTGGCTGTATACACATCTCGGCCACCTCTTGTTCACAGCCGGTAATTTGGATAAAAGCCATCACATTTCTGATGTGTGTGGTTGTGACCTTTCTGTCACATTGCCTTTCAACAGGACAATGCACAACCGCATGTTGTCCATGCTTTCTCAGCCTGTTTCGATGCAAACGGTGTGCGAAATCACTGCCATAGGTAACAGGTTTTCCAGATCTTCCCTCAATTTAGAGCGTTATGTCAAATTTGAAAGTTTGGTTTGGTTGCCAAAAAACTGGCACACCACCATTCGTCAGCCAACACGATTAATGAACTACGATATAAAATTCAAGTCGCATAGAATACTATACTTGTGATACGATTTCTGTTCGACTTGAAACCTGCACGATTAGTGTTATTATTACTGGCAGATTGGCTACTCTGGGAACGATATCTGAATGCTGTGTACCTCAAAATTGCCTCATCGTTTATATTGTACAATAAATAAATAGAATTCTGTCATTTACTTTCTTTCTTGGTGTAGCAATTTTAATGATAAGCAGAGTAATAATAAAAACTTTTGATATCTTTATTACAGAATCCAATTTCATTAAATTATATTGTAAATTGTTATATTAGTATTTCATTGAATTATAAATATAATTTCTTTTGGAATGTGTTACAATCTTAAGCAGATACGAAAGCAGCTGTGAAAATAATTTGTACCACTGTGGTCAAAGCTAATATACAAAAACAAATGCTTTACAAATTTCGAAACTTCACCTGAAATAGCTAATACATCGATTGATTAAGGCTTTATTACTACTATTACAAGAATTTAAACTGTATTAAGAAATGAGATGCTTCTTTACAGTTTGGGAATGATATGAGTGAAGACCACCGCAATTTTAAAATGAACCCTTTCCCCCAAGGTGCTGTCAGATGGTTTCGCCCTTTTCACCTCTCCTCCATCATGAGCACAACACATTTATTGTACACATTCACGACATAGACACATAAACCTTCAGTTTGGCATCTCTGATAGAGTTTCAAATCAAGAACCCTTGTTTCGGAAACAAACGCAAGTCGCTCCTGTTCAAGGCTCTACGTTGTAAAATCGATGAGAAAATCTTTTGATACAGTACAAAAGTATAGTGTACTTTAATATAAAAATTTTAAGTCTGGATGGCCATCAGTTTTCAATCATTTACAATGATTTAATGAAAAAGGATTGCCATCAATGATTTAAAAGCAGTCGTATAGAATTAGAAGAAAAAAAGAAAAATATTTGGATTCTAACATCTCAATAATGATACTTGAATATATAATCACATAAAAACAAAAATGAATTTATGTATTCGACACATTTATAAATCAAAATAAAAGCTTAAGAACTAAAAAGCAGTAGCTTAAACACACATTTTATTGAAAATGCCTATAAATTTAGTTTCTTGAAAATTACGTAACAATTTATTTTCCTGTTTTAAACTACAATGAGGAAAATTTTGTATAAATAAAATATTTTCCTTAATAAGAATTTATAATTTTTATCTGGATTTCCACCTAAATTATAACTAGTTTTGTTTAGATATCTTAAGAAAAGATCACAGATAATTAAGACATTCCTAACAATGATTACGCTGAACAAATATCACAGATAATAAAAAGAATTTCATTCGGAGTTTGGAATAAAGTTATCAGTGATTCATAATTGTATATACAGAAAAAGGAAAAATTTATTAGAAGGTAAGATTTCTTGATTGTAATTTTGCATTTCAAAATCATAAGATCAAAAGCTATGTTACTCCTGAAGTGATAAAATAAAAATACAAAATTTTAACTAGCTTCAGTCAAAATTTGGAAGAAAAAAAAAAGAATTTTAATTTAAAAAATTTCAACTAATAAAGTAAGAATTTTTAGAATAAATTTAAATTAAAATAAATGATTTTTAATTATTTGTTCAATACTTTTTTTTTTTTTTGCAATAATGCAGAAAATTAATCAAATATTTGAGATCTTACTAAAGCACTATGTAAATTTAAACAAAACAATATTCAAAAGATGTTAAGTAAAAAAACTATAAAAATCATAATAACAAAATTAATTGAAATTATTAAATTAAGGAAGTTATTAAAAAGGAAGTTGTAAAAATATTTAAGGAAGAAGTATAATAATTAAGAAATGAATTAAGGAAGTTTCAAAAAGTAAAAAAGCATAATTAATATATATTCATAATTATTTTTAAAGATATTGTATACAATAAATATCTACTAAAATATACAATATCCTTAAAACAAAGCCAGCTCTGTACGTTATAAAAAAATGTCCAATATCCTTAAAAAAGAAAAAAATCATGCGTTACAAAAATTTCAAAGACATCAAATTGATACAATACATTACAACTTATCACATGCATACATCAATTATAAAATGAAAAATTCAAAAATACTAAACGTACTCCTTCCGTTACTTGTATATTTTCAAACTGCAATTTAAACTACTATACATTAATTAGGTTGCCGGATATGAGTTTTCTATCATATGACATGCATATGGGACAGTTACTTACTTCATCAGTTGATGGGTGGTTTCATGGCATACTGTACACACACATACAAACTATTATTCATTTAAACAATTTCTAGTAAGCATGTTATTCTCAGCATGTTAGCTAGTTATTCTCAGTAATATGTTTGGTGGGTAAGTAATTATAGGCATTTCTTTGTTAAACTTAATTTTTAATTTGAATAAAAGTAATTATCTATGAGCCTAAAAAATCCTCAACTTTAATCTGAAATGTATGAAAATAACTAAATGACAGAAGCTCGGAGAAACCAATTTTCTTTGTCATACATAACAGTAAGTAAGAATAAAAATGTACTTCCACATAAAATCAGGTATTAACATCATTAGATATGCATTGTACAAAATTAAAATACATGCATTACGATACCTAGCTTACTAGAAGCTTACTTACATACAGTAGATAAAATAAACGTAATTGAATTAACCTATCAAAGTTAGTTCTGGATCAAAAATGAAACTAAAAAGAAAAACTAAATCTTCAAAGCAGATTTTTTTTTTTTTTTATAAATCACTGCATTCTTTTAGTTCTATTTTTGTGAATAAACCAAAAAAATTTATTACAAAACTTTATTATATTTTTAAAATTTACAAATGACTGGAAAAGAAAAAAAGGACGAGACAATAGCATCAAGAAAAGTGGAGGAGAAAAAAAATAAATAAAAATATTTAAGGTTTATACGAAGAATGGAAGACGAATGTAAAGTAATATACCGAAAAATATAAACGCAATCAAATAAGATTATTTTCAGAGTTGCTCACTAGCTGGCGCCACCATTTCCTGTCTTCAAAAAGTAGCTCGTCGCCGCAAAATTCTTGAATCAATGCGTTTTTGCCAGTTTACTTTTTTTTTCTACGAGGCTTTTCTACGTATACTGTCTAGAATTGAATGGGTGATTGAGGAAAGGAAATAATTCTACCGCGTAAGTTAGGAGAAAGTAGTAAAACTTTTGACTGGTATTTGATTTTTGAAACAAATAATAAAATACGTTAAATGAATAATGCACCATAACTACTGCTACTGTTTAATAGTTTTTGACAATAATGTTAAAAATTATAATATTTGGATTTGTTTGTACAAAATGGTAACATTATAAAGCCAAATAACTAGTATAATAATCCAGGATAAAAATTATAATTTTTTTTTCTTCTTTTTTTTAAGGTAAACACCTTTAACACTTATTCTAATACAATATATAAGAAAAATCAAAATTAAAAAAAAAAATACATGCACTGCTATAATTCGTAATATATTGCTTTAATTTAACTATAAAAAACGTAATTATATATAATGGATGAATAATATTAGAGATTTACATTTCCATCTGAACCTAAACCATACCCAATTATATTTAAACTAATAAATTAATTCAAAAAATAAATAAATCCTGGAGTTCTTTTATTTCTAAAACGATTCTAAAGCACAGATTTTAACACTTTTTTTTAAAAATAATTGTTTTGTAAATGAGCTTGGTTTATTTGTATTATAGCAAGTTATAGTTACACAAGAGAAACTTAAAAATAATAATAATAAATAAATAAATGATCGTCAACTTAATCGGCTTAAAAAATTATTTGCGGAATTTTTAAAAAAATTATTTAGCATAAACATAAGACGTATATAAAATCCTTTTTGTTATTGTTGTTGGCTTACCAAGAATAAGAAGTTTTATAACATTTCCTATTTTTTTACTATGGTTCTAGATAATAATTTTAATAGATAAATTATGCCATGAGAATACTTTTTAAGTTTGGACTGTTTTTGTTTAACAATTAACAATTTACCATCTTTATTCTGACATAGTTGAATACAGTTTAATACTATTTAGAAGAAATCATGCTGATATTTTCAAAAATTCCCTACTTTAAATAACTTTTTATCAGTAATTTTATTATTAATTGTTTATATCTCAGTCTTAAATAACACGATTCAGATTATTAAAAAAAAATAATATAGTAAATACATTTAAAATTTCGGAAACTATTTTCTTCATAATAATGTTTACATTTATAACGTACATAAAAACGTGTATATATAATAGAATTACAATATACTCATTTATAATTATAAAGAAAATAAGTTGTTTACATCATAAGTTACAGCAATTACGTTTATTTATAATCATAAATTATAGCAATAACGGTGATCCATACCTAATACTGTTACTTCAATAATTGGCATTTAAGTGCTTCAGATAGCTATTTGGAATCAAGGTTAATGAATAAAATTGCTTAATAATCAATAAATGGATAAAATTACTAAATGCAACATATGTTAAATTTAACATTATCCAAATAGGCAACTCATTCATATTCAAGTTGTACAACAAAATCTGAAAGTAGGTTAAAAATGTAACTTTTTTTTATTGCTCAAATTAGTTACATACTTAAACACATTATAAAGTCAACATTACGAAAATCAAAATATTTCATTAAAAGAAAGAAAATGCAAAATAAAGCTTAACGGAGAACCATTTTTGTTTACATAAATCTATTACACTTTAAAAATACAGGGTGATCAAATGTGAGGACAAACTTTAAACATTAATAATTCGAAAATATAAAATGATGCCGTTTGGGTAGCAAAAATTAAACTGAAACAAGATTAATTTTTATTGGTCAGAAAAAAAAAAATATTGCTAGAAAATTAAATTTACCACCAGATAAATAGCTAAACCTTAATTAGACAGGAAGATTAATGGCTAAAAATATTCAATACGTCATTCGTCATACAGCAAGACAGTTGGCAGACGAAGCACCACACTATCTGCAGCCTTATGCAACATTTCTGGTGGTATGGCATACAAATGTTTCTGGAATGCATTTTTCAATGTTGCCCACGATGCTGGTTTTTCAAAATACACTTTTAAATTCAGATATCACTACAACCAAAAGACAGAAGGTGTCATGCCAGGAGATCTGGATGGCCCTATACTACTAAGAACATAGTCTCCCTAGAATATTGAACGTTGCTGTCGTTTACAGCCACAGCAATATGCAAGGGTGCATTTTCCATGCGTAGAAATCACCTATAGGAAAAGAAAGAACAACTGTCTCAAGAATGACTTTGTTACCTAAAGCTGCTCTTTGTACATTATCAGACAACTAGTCAACGTCACCTGTTGATAAAATATGAACTAATCTATAGTCAATTTTTTATTACTTGGAAAAAATCATGTTTCGTTCTCCTCCTTTCTGGGAAAAAAGGCACTTGTTATCTTTATTATCTTTCGAATCATTGTTTTTTATATTTTGGATCATCCTGTACTTTAGTCCAGTTTTAAATATAAATTTGATTGTATATTATTCTCTTTGATTTTTAATTTCTACACATAACATTGAGGAGCTCCTTTACATTATCAAGTAAATCCATTTTTATCAAAATCAATTCGAGATAGTTTAAGAAATTATCATTTTGTACAGAACTTTGACAGAATGCTTAGATAACTTCAAACAGTATAATGTAGTTAAGAACAGCTTTCATAACTTTATTTTATCTCGCGTTTCAAAGATAGTATTAGTAATTAATTACATTACTATAAAAATAGGTATGCGACGAAAAACATCATAAAAACTCATATCAATAACAAATAATTCACAATTTCGAAATGCTCCGGAATCAATTAAGGAACCACTTCTGAATATTCCATGACACAATTCAAGAAATTCTTAAACGCCTGGATGAAACAAACTTCAAGAACTTTTTAGACAACCTAATAAGCAAAAGATATTTCAAAAACATTTCTAATTTTGTCAATTTTTAAAAGTCCATTCTATACAGAGCTATATATATCCAATTAATATAATTCACATAAAATAAAAGACTACACTAGTAAGAAATATGCAATGTGTCATATTTAACAAGGCAATTACTATTCAAATTTATAAAATAAATTATATTTAACTATCATTACAGAAGAAATATTAGATGAAACATGAAAAGAAAATCATTACTGACTACATACAACAGAAAGAACAATGATATGTCAGCAAAATAACTATTTTGGATTCCTATAAAGTTAACCATAAAATTATAAGTGGCTTAAGATTTTATTTTACTAATGGTAAGACAATTTCATTGTTATTTTATTCTACTTACATTTTTTCCTTACAACGTATCAAATCATATACAAACAATAAATAATTTTAAATAATCATGGATAAAAGGAAGTCAAACTAAAAGTTCATTAAAAATTTTTTTTTTTAAGAATTAGCACAACATTTAAGAATCCAGATGAAAGAATTAAGGACATGCAACATTAATCTTATTCACATTTATTAGTACTAAACAACATTAATCTTATTCACATAAAAACAGTAGAGAAGGAATGTTCATTACTTTAAGATTTCAGGCAGACGAAAGAAAGTCTTACTAAGCCCAGAGTTGCAACTTTCTAAAAATACCCGTTGAAGGCCCGTCTAGGAATGACTAATCGTCGAATAGGGACTGTGTTAGTTAAAAAACAAAAAAAAAACAATATATCTCTCATTTGTTACCAGGTGCTGAAAAAAATTTATTAGTTAACTAATACTCGGCTCGTCAAAAGTTACAAATTAAATATTTAATTGATTTGAAGTTAATCATTCATAACAAATACTTACATTATATCTAAAAAAATTTAACTAATAGATTGCCAATGATTACCTTATATTATATATATTTAGGAAATTAACACATAATATTTTATATTTTAAAACACAGTATTAAGTAATGGCAAAAGGAATCCGAGATAAATTAACAGGTTTTCCAAAAATTAAAGAACAATCATAAAAATAGCAATTACACTACTAAGTAGATTTTCATAAAAATTCTGCTGCTGTGCAAAAAAATGGTGCTGCTGTCATTTAACGTCACTGGACACGTTGTAGAAAACAGAGCCTGGGGCTTCTGCTAGTAGAAATTTTAAGATAGAATATTTTAGATATAAGTGTGCCTGACTCGTGGCTCAATAGCAACATTTGCCGCTGGTGAGCATTAGGCCGGAGGTTCATTCTGTTGGCAGCTTTGTTGTAGACGCTGTTTCAAATAACGAGGAAACTCCATGGCGTTTGTGATGTTCAGCCTCTTGCCTTGTTAGTCAGACTATCTGGTTTTTCCATACGATACACAAATGCGGGGTAGTTCTACCTAAAAGCCTCCCGGAAGGCACTGCTCTCCTTCTCCAGCGACTCTTTCAAGTCAGACTTTTACCTACAGGCGCTCTATCACAACTCTCTCCATCCCTTCCCTTCTTCCATGGGTACACGGATTCATGGACTTGGTAGACAGCAACATCTAGACCATGTGGGACAAGAAAAATAGAAAGAAAAGATGCGAGTGTTCGATACCATTTACCTGAATTATGATAAACTATTGAGAGGATAAAAAGAGCCACAGTCAATCCTATTTAGCATAAATAATTGAATATGAGCCGTTCTGTTATTCATAGACTGTGGAATGCAATTGTAAGAACAGAATCGCGCTTCTAGGAGGCACAGCCAAAGAAGATCTAGAACTACAAGGACCTCAGATGATTTCTAATAGCAGCTAACCGCAAAGAGGCATATAACCTCTACGCCACTCCATCTCAAATCTTCTAGTAGCCACAGGAAGGCTGGCATCAATATCAGCAGTGTTCACGAAGGAAGGTTGTATGCAAGACGACCAGTATTATGCAACTATACTCATCCCATTACACCCAGAAATGAACTGTTTAATTGGGCACACACTCATGCTAAGTAGAGCGCAAGTCAAAGGTGGTCTGGATTCATCAAGAAGATTATTCATCAGACGGGAGTCTTAACCCGCTATTATTGCAATCATATGCATGAAAAAAATTTGTGTGGTTAAGTATTACTTTGGATAACTGCATTGACCTGTATGTTGTCTCAAGAGGCTACATTGCTGCTCAATTATATAAAGACGACATTCTGGATCCAATTGTTTGTCTTTACTCAAGTACAGTTTGTGACTCCTTTATTCTACGAGACGATAATGCTAGATAACACAAAACTCGGTTGATGGAGAGTTATCTTCGTAAAGAGATTTATGTACTTGTGGGTTTTCCAGCACATTCTACGTACGCATGTTTCGGATGCTCTGGGGATACGTTTTGCTGTCCCCTGAAACCTTTCAAGATCTGTCAACTGCCTTGACATAACAATGAGTTTTGCTGCCACTTGAGGTAATAAACGGGACCTGATGGACGAGAGTGACTAGTGTTCTGGCGCTTAGTGCCACAGGTTTCGGGTCCCAGCGGTACCATGGATATTTGTAGTGGTTCGGAATCCACTTTAAACCGTAGGTCCTGATCTAATATAACTGTAGAACGTTGGGCGTAGGGCTGACAAACCTACCCCGTAAAAAGAAAACATCTCCTGTCTCGAAATTTGCCAGTAGGCAGATGGTCTAGACCCACCATGGGGCTGTTGGGCCAATGAAGAAAGCAATAAACACCGTCATTTTGAACATAGAACATCGGTGTCGTACCTGTTAGATGTGATCACACTTCATATTGAAATAGCTGAAAGTGCGATCAGTTATGTTTTTTGGTATACTTTCATTTTATGTATCTTCAAAACAGAGCCCATTTGTGGTTAACCAGTAAAGCACTGTTTGATTATTGTTTTAACCAAGTTTCCTTAAACTGCAATGAATAGAAATTTCATAGCCATAACTTTTCGAATTTTTCTTTAATTTTTGGAAACCATTGCATGCTATAAAAATTTTAAACATGAAAAAAGGTGCATAAATATATAAAATATCAACTCATACACATCATATAAAAAACAAACCATAATATTTATTTCTAAAATAAAATAATACCCAATTACTGGATATGTCTTTCACTTATTATATTCTAATTAATACATTGTCTATGAAATTTATTTATAACTTCATAAAAAAAAATCACCCATAAGTGAAACAAAGGGAAAATATAATGTATGATTTTTTAAATTTTATTTGAAATACTTTTAAATGAGCCAAATATAACAATAGCTAAACTTATAATTACTTAATTTATCAGCAATAGTGTATATTAATGAAGAACTGTTTATAAATGGAGAACGCGAAATAGAAGATAAAAATTATTTTTAATGATAAAATCCTATGACTGCAATTAACCTACAAATACCATCGGGACAGTTACTTTTTTTTTGTACAGCTTTTTCGAAATTTATATTTTTATAAAGAAGAAACGCATTTTATTTCCAAAATTAATTATTGAATATGTCGCTGATATGGTTTAATAACCAGAATAACAAACTAGTACATTATGCTAAAACAGAAATCCTGAGAAATAAAATTGGTAATTTAGTAATGATATATCTAATAAATTAAATCCTAAATATACTATAAACATTTTACAATATTTAAATAATAATAACAAACAATACATGAAACTTGGAGACAGTTTATAAAAAATTGCTTTGAAAAAGAAATTCATATTTGAAAATTGATACGAAATTATTAAAAAAAAAAAAAAAATTGAAAACTGGTAAGAAACTTATCCATCTTTGAACTAAGCATTTTTGTCGCTGCAGTTGAAATTAGGTGATAATTATAAAGTCAATTTTTATTTCATAATACATAGTAATCTTCTATAAATAATAATAAAAATATTGCTTAATTAATTAATTTTATAAATGTCGTACATTGACACCCCAGTACTTTTTGACCACGTCCTCACGCCGAGAAAGTGCATTACAATGATTTAAATCTTCAAAAGTTGACTAGTCACATAAAACACCGTTTCGGGAATCCACCCACTCAATTCTATAGAAGTGGTCACGTAAACAGTTATGATCAGTTAAACGTCTAAATAGGGCCACCGCTGTCTTTCTTGGAAAACTGGGAATAGTTCTCTCTTCCCCAGAATTCTCCATCTCTTATCTATAGCGCATTGAATCGTATTATGTTTAAGAATTTTCTTAAGAGTCAAGTTAACAAGCAATTTAGTAGTATGAAATGAAAGCAGTCAATACATTGCTCAGTTTGATTATTCAATTTACATTTGTGATAATTGTGAAACGATTTCCAGATTCTATTAATAATAGAAACACTTGACTTAAAAAGAAAAGTAGTTTTATTTTAAATACGTGAGATTACATTTTCAATGATTGCTAAAACAAATGCAATACTTTCCAAACGAAAAAAATTTTATGTAAATCATGCGGTTTTCTTTGTATTTATTTATACACTTCGGTAAATTTCAAAGAAATAAACTTTCTCTGAGGATTTAAATCTAGGTTTAATCTATTTCTGTGCACGTAATTTCCTTAAATATGGCACGGATGCAAAATTTCGATTTAACTATGCAACATACGAAGAAACTTTCTATTAGAATATTCAGCTGAAAAGTTCAACAAGAATCGAACTGTTAAAAATTTTCAATTTCCAAATTATTATCTTCACTAAATTAATAGTTAATTTTTCCGATTTGTAAGTACAAAAGAAATCAAGTATATTTCGTTTAAAATTCATATACACTGCCCTAAAAGAGTAGGCTTTTGTTATGAAAGAATGTTAATATTGTATGTATTAATTACCTTTTGATTAATTGCGTTTAATATCAATTTAACAATAACCCATAAAATTTCATTATTATACTTCTGGTAGTCCCCTAAGATAAAAAAAATTATCTATGTATAAGTTTGTACATAAATTTGTTATTGAACATCGGTGGGTCTCGTATACCACAAATAGCCCACCGATGAAATATGAAGGGAAGAAATTGAAATTGCCTAAAATTATGTATCCATTTTAAAATTGAGTTAAAAAAAAAAAAAAAAAGTCGTAGTTATTGCTATATAATACAAACCTGTTTATCTAGCAAAAACTTGCTTAATGCATTGCAAGCCGATTTGGATCAACATATATTTATTTTTTTAAACAATTCTTAGGCATGAACATTAAAAAAAAAAATCGATAAATAAAAAGAAAATTGACTAATCACTTTTTGACTAATGCTTGTTACAGCGAAAATCGAACCACTAAAAAAACGTTACGTTATTGTAACATTAGGCATCAAAATTTTTTATTGCATTATTTATTTTTATTAAATATAAAGAAATGAAATGAATGTATTTTAGATAATTTTTGAGAATTTTGTGTATTCGTGTTTGTGCGGTTCATGATTTAGTTACATGGAGTATATGTGCCTAGCGGCCTTAACAAATATATGTATCCTTGAAACAATTGCTTAGGGTATCCGAACTAGACGCACATTCACTTAAATACTCTAATAAAATAATCTTCTTGTTAATTTTGGTCTTTCAACACTACATAATAAAACTTCACAGCTCTCACTGTATCAACAATTAATTTTAAAATATTTCTTTGGTCCCATACTGCTTGTAATTTATTGTTAATGAATTGAACAAAAAGCTATTTTTATTACGTGTATGCGTGGTGATTTGCGCATGATATTATTTTGTGTATGCGTGTTTGTGTTCGCGATTTAATTACAAAAGAGTATATATGTGCTCAACGGCTTAACAAATCTATGCATCCTTGAGGTAATCGCTTAGGGTGTCCGAAGTAGATACACATTCACATTCATTTAAATACTCTAATAAAGCAATCTGGTAGTTAATTTTGGTCTTTCAACACTATATAATAAAACTACTCACCTTAATGGCAAAACTTCACTGCTCTCATTGTCTCACCACTAAATTTAAAGCATTTCTTTGGCCACATACTGTTTGTAATTTATTATTAACGAATATGACAAAATTGTTGTTTTTATTAAAACGATGGTACAGTCGAGGAATTTGAAAAAACAATTCCGTTCAAAACGGTATGTATAATTAATCAGCCCACATATAATGTACTTATGTGCTTCCATGATAAAAGTTGTCTTCACAAGTAACTTGGAACACAAATCAAAAAGATAGCAAACGAATTCATTTAACATGATTAGCAAGGTCATTCGGTGACTCACTTCCATTTTATGTGTGGTGTCAAACTTCATTATGCAACTACATCGTTTATTATATAGTTTTACCATACATTCAGTTCTTTCCTCTTTTGATAAGCAAACACGTAGACCATACCAGATTATGTGGTTAAAATGCCGTACGCGTATAGAAAAGCTATTTTGTGCCAATGCTCTCAAAAGATTATTTTAATATATAAACACAATGCATTCTTTTCGGTTGTTTGGCTTGCGGAACTAATTATTCATGATAAAAAAATAAAAATAAAAAAACTAGAACTGGCTTTAGTTCAAGTTTACCGCAAATCTAATAAAAAAAACGCATTTAAGTTTATTATTTATTGTGCCTTTTTACAGAACTGTAAAAGAAATTTGCTACTTCCTTAAGTTAATATTTTTTTTTAAGAAAAGGTGTATTCGTTTATCATAGAAAAGACCCATAAAAAAAAGGAGGAATTGTTTAAGTCACACGAATTTGAAATATATTTTCTTTAATGCAAAAAAGGATCCATTTACTTGTTAACAAAGAGTAGGGATTAACATGACAACTTCGGAATATTTTTAGATCATTACAATCAGTAACATGTTTTCGGCAGGCAGTTTTTTCCATGATTTCATTTAGATCTTCTTTTTTGTAAATTTCGGTTATTATAATTATTTTTAAAATCTGAAAGTCCATGTCACTGTTGTGATAAAGAAGGCCCGTTGCACACTACATAGTTCAGTGCAGGATTTAGGAAGACATCTGAAAGGGGTAATTTTTATCCATTTTGCAAAAATCTTACATTTATACAAGTAATTTGGAATCACAAAACTTAGATAACTTAATTTTGAAATTTATTTAACTTATGACAACTGCATTCTAAGAACTAACATCTAAAACAAGATAATACATACAGAAACTGAAAAGTGCAAAGAAAGTACACATTAAAGTAATAAACGTAAAATATAATTATATTTAACATCACAAAATTATGACAAACAAATTTAGTCTGAAGCTTTGAGCCCTGAAAAATAGATAATAATACAAATGAAATAGTGATTATCAAATTCATTTCTATTAAAAATGATATTCTCGAATTAACCATATAATATTTGATCAACATTTCAGTATATAACTTCACTCGTTAGAAAAAAAGAACTCAACTCGTTAATTAAAAAGAAAAAAATTAGTGTTTTTCTCTGAAATGAAGTTCGATTTAATTTTCAATCTTTTAGCTAAAAATGTTAATATTTCCCTTTTTTTACAACCATGAAACATAATTTTTTTTAAGTTGTAGAAACCTACTATCACATAAAGCATTACGAGTGAAAATTACTGTAAAAATTTCAAATTAATACAAATAAAAGTTCTTTATTCAAAGATTAGCTTTCTAAAAAAAAAGCAAAATCATTTCAAGAACTTAAATGAATGATTTAGCATTGATATAAAACTAACAATATTCTGGTTATGTTAATTCGAAAACGAAAGAAAGGGGAATTCCCTATTGTATATCTTAAGCAAATAAAAAGTGGATATCTTTATCTTTGTATATCCATTGCAACATAAAATAAATTTTTCATTTTTTTCATTGAAAAGAGCCAACTTCATACTAGCAATAGAAGGCGTCGTGTTCATCAGAATGTCTGCATATGAGCATTTAATAATACCTTAATAATATACAGGTATGCAAATACAGAAGAGGTAAATTATGCATTTAATAATACCATAATAATTTACAGGGATGCAAATACAGAAGAGGTAAATTGAGCATTTAATAATACCTTAATTTACAGGAATGCAAATACAGAAAAGTAAATTGAGCATTTAATAATACCTTAATAATTTACAGGGAATGCAAATACAGAAGAGGTAAATTGGGATGCAAATTTTATGCATTTAATAATACCTTAATAATTTACAGGGATGCAAATACAGAAGAGGTAAATTGAGCATTTAATAATACCTTAATAATTTACAGGAATGCAAATACAGAAAAGGTAAATTATGCATTTAATAATACCTTAAGAGGGATGCAAATACAAGAAGAGGTAAATGAGCATTTAATAATACCTTAATAATTTACAGGAATGCAGGAATGCAAATACAGAAAAGGTAAATTGAGCATTTAATAATACCTTAATTTATAGATATGCAAATACAGAAGAGATAAATTTAGCATTTAATAATACCTTAATAATTTACAAGGATGCAAATACAAAACAGGTACAAATATGATCGATAATATATCAATGACTGCAATTTTCACAATTTGGATAGGTTTTAATAACATGCAGATAAATTTGTATCTCTATCATGTCATGATCTTTATTTTATTTATTTTTTATTTTGGATTATTTATTTTAAAAATCTGAAAGTTCAGTTTTTATTATTGTAGTGACAATAAGAGACACGTTTACGTACTGTATAGTTGAGAGCATATTTGGCTGTGACATTTGAGAAGACTTTTTGTCAGATTACAGAAGTCTTACATTTTTGCGACTAATTTGATGTCAAAAAACTAAAACAGGATTGAAAATTTTACTAACTCATTACAACTATATCTAAATGATAATGCATAAAATAAGACAACACACACAAACTATTGAAAAGAAGAGAGAAATGGGGAAAAAAAGAAAAAAAAAAATTATTGTGATTGATCTAATCAGTATCAATTTTTCAAACTAGTACAATTTACAAATTCCCGATAGTCAAAGCTACGTTTGAAATATTACATTGCTTTTTACTTATAATAAAAATTTAATAATAAGAAAAATAAAAAACATCAGAAAATTTGGTTTTAAGATTTTAGAGCAATACATAAACAATTGCTGTGACAATCCTTGCTATTTTTAAAAATTTTATAAAAACAACACACAATACAAAAATAAAATTTATATCCAGTATTAAGAAGGTTACCAAACAAACAAAAACACTTACCAAACATAATCTTTGAAAAAATATTTTTTAAAAAGAGTACGAAGCTAGTCACTACACTAATACAAACAAAGTAAAAAGCATTTTTATTTTCACGTTTTAGAATATTTAAAATGAAATCAAATGAGTAATGAATGATATGGTACAAAAATAACAATAAAAAGAAAAAGGAGAGCACGAATTTAAAAGGCACAACTAAAAATTTTTCAGTAAAAATCAAAAGATAATGTAGAACTGATTATATTATCACCACACTATAACATCAGATTATTTTCAACTGTCTTAATCAATCGAGAAAGAAAACAAATCTTAAGTAATACGAAAATCAAATGTTTAATCTTTGCGCGCCCTCTAACTTTTAAGGTCAACGATAAACACGATAGAATACTGATTTAACAAACAGTAGAAAGGAGCACGTATAATGGTCAGTGAAATTTAAATTGAATTTTATATCGACACTTACGAAATCTGCAACCTAGCTTTCAGTCATCGAATCAGTCAAACAGGAGAATTCTTTTAGCATTTTCGAATTATTTTAAAAATTTCAAACTCTAGTTGACTTTGATGGAATTCACACTCAGGTTAAGAAAGCTAGAATGTAATTTAGTAACTTTCAGTACTACAGTTTAACAATTTAAAACCTTAACAACATCAATAGAGCAGAATAAATTCCGTTTTAAAAATGGTACATGTTCCGATTTTCAATTATATAGAAAGATTTCTATTTCACTTTCAATGATGAAACAATTTCAAACTCTGAACTGTATGACTGGCAAAGAAGTTTAATCTATCCCTATGTTCAGCATATTTCTAATTATATTCGCCATAAAAAATGTTTTTTTTAAATATTATACAGGACTAAACACAATTCTTTACATATTATACAGAAATTTTTCCGATTCAATAATTGATCATTCAATAATAAGAAAAGGACAAATAAAAAGAACACTTTTTTTAATAGGAGGGGGAAAAAATCACTATGAACATCATGTTTGAAACTATCATGTTACGAAAACTATCATGTTTGAAATATCAAATTTTCGATTTAGTCTATTTATGTCCAACAGATTCAATAATTGATAATTTTACCATTTTATAGGCATTTGAAGTATAAATGCTTTCAAGTTTTAAACAAGCTTTTAATAGATAACTACCATATATTGCGTTTAAGCCGAGAACGTTTTCTAATGCTAAGTTAAGAACGTCGGCTTATATATACACATCTACTAGTCAAGCAAAAAACGCTGGCACTTTTCCATTAAAGAGTGCAAGCGATAAATCGCCAATTATAGCACGTTTTATTTCTTTAGTTTATATTTCTTAAATTTATGGGGGAATAATTCTAAATGAATAGAGTTATTCGTTTTATGAAAATTAGTTGTTTTATTTTCAAAATTGTTAATATTGCTGATTTGTTGCGTGTCGCCAAAACGAAAAATCTGAAGTTGGCGAAATTTGCGTCCGGCTAACAGAAATGACCCGTCGCTTGAAATTTGCTCTATAAGAATTTATCTTCCGGCTCATCTTTCGGACAAAAATAAGACAAACATAGATCGTATACAAGTCAATAATTGAATGGAAACAATGTGCTAGCTTCAGATAAGGTTATCTGAATCATAACTAACGTCCTTGACGCCTTATTTATAGTGAATGGATTGGAAAATATTCCACTCGTTTAAACTGCTTGGTAAAACTCTCGTCCTCATGGCGGCATGTTTAAAAGTTACAGAATTTTTTTTTTTCCATTTCGGCTTATATAAGAGGTTTAAACTTTGGATCAATTTTTTGAAGAAATAACGCACTGTCGGCTAATACACGGATCGGCTTATATTCGGATAATTCTCAAATAACTACTTTGAAATCTAAAGTTAAAGCCAAAAGCACTGGTAATTTGAAAGTTTGATTTGGTACGGTACGTCGCTCTACGGTCATTTTGTGCACACTTTGGGTTAATTAGACCGGGACCTACAGTTTAAAATGAATTCTGAACCACTAATAAACATCGATGTCACAGCCAGGATTCAAACCTCACGCCTGTGATTATATATATATATATATATATATATATATATATTATATTTATATAAATTTCAATCTCGGGATTAGGAGCCAAAATAACTAAATTTAAATAATTCATTTGCAAATGTATCTAATTCCTAGAAAAGTCTGACATTTATCGTGTAGAATTGCTGGACGAAATTGCACGATTACTAAAAATATGGTTAACAGAAATAAATAATTCAGGGCAACAATTACCATGAAGAGCAAAGAAAACGAAAATATTTTTAAAAAATAGAGTATGGCATAATTTGCATTTATCAAACAAAATTGGAGGATAAAAATTTGCAAGTAAAAATTTTTCAAACTTAATTTTTTTCTATAGCCATGCACGTAAAATTTTATTTTGATGTACTATTTTTTACTTCGTAATATAAAAATTATATTTTATTCTTGACTCTATATATCAAATTAAAGCAGACAAAAACTTTAAAAAAAAAAAAAAAAAAAAAAAAAGAAGTTTTTTTCTTTCATTACACAACATAATCCAGAACAGAGCAGAATAATCAATTTCAAAGGAATCTAGTATTTCATACTACATTTAAGAGAAAAGAATCAACTATTAAGGTATTTGTTTAAGGTATTATATAGGCGTTGCTCTTCCATTCCTGATAAAGTCGTGAAATTTTACAGTTGACGATAAAACTGTCACGCGACAGAAACAACCTTATCAGGAATTCATTGCATATGTGCGAGTACAACAGATGCTTCATTTTTCAAAGGAAGGATTGCAGCAGTACTTTCCACTATCAATATTTCAGACGAAACAGGAAAAAAAAATCCAATAAATGGGAGCATTTTTACATTCAATATTACGACAATTTCAATAAAATAAATCATAAAAGATAACAAATTTAGCATTTAAACTAGTCTAGTACCACAAAATAATTCTCAGTATATTTTGGAAAATTTTGACTGCATGTAAACATAGTTTTATCAGTAATAACATGGCCTTCAAAAATTCTAATTAATTATTTTATGATACATTAATTTTCACTATATTAGTTTAAGCAGCGATACTTTGCACTATCAATATTTCATACGAAAGAAAAAAAAAAATACAATAGCAGCATTTTTACATTAAAATATTACAACAATTTCAATACAATAAATCATAATAAAAGATAACAAATCTAGCATTTAAACTAGAATCACAAAATAATTCCCAGTATATTTTGGAAAATTTTGACTGCATGGTATTCAAAAATTTTTGCTGATAAAACAATGTTATAATTGATTATTTATGATACAATCATTTTTCACTATATTAGTTTTAGAAGCAGTACTTTCCGGTATATTAGTTTTAGCAGCGGTATTTCCACTATCAATATTTCATACGAAAGAAAAAAATTCTATAAATGGGAGCATTTTTACATTAAACATTATGACAATTTCAATACAATAAATCTAGCATTTAAACTAGTACCACAAAATAATTCCTAGTATATTTTGGAAAATTTTGACTGCATGTATACATATTTTATTAGTAAGAATTTTTGAATGCCATTTTGTAATTGATTATTTTCACTATATTAGTTTTAGCAGCAGTACTTTCCACTATCAATATTTCATACGAAAAAAATCCAATAAATGCAACATTTTTACATTAAATATTATGACAATTTCAATACAATAAATCACAATAAAAGATAACAAATCTATAGAATTTAAACTAGTACCACAAAATAATTCCCAGAATATTTTGACAGCATGTATACATAGTTTTATCTGTAAGAATTTTTGAATACCATGTTATAAATGATTGTTTATGATACATTCCTTTTTCACTATATTAGTTTTAGCAAAAATACTTTCCACTATCAATAATTTATACGAAAGAGAAAAAAAAATCCCTATAAATGGGAGCATTTTTACATTATATTATTACCATATATATATCACATTTACATATTACGACAATTTCAATACAATAAAAGATAAAAATCAAGCATTTATACAAGTATATGCATGTATACAAGATATTCAAAAATTCTTATTAATAAAAAAAACTATGTTATAATTGATAATTTATGATATATTCATTTTTCACTATATTAGTTTCGCTATTTATGGATTTAAAAAAAATTCAATCAAAATTCAACGGTAAAAAGCTACTTTAAGAAATTATATATATTTAATACATGCAGTAAAGATTTACATATGCTGAGGCAAATTATTTTATCGTACCATATGAATTATTTGCTGAGTACTAAGCGAAATTGTTTTTATAATAAAAGCATTATAAAAATCTTAAGATTTCCTTTTTATATGATGCAATTTCAGAAAATGATAACCGAACTGATAACATTGGTGACTAAAAATTAAATGCCAAGTGTTTTTTTTTCCCTAAAGATTATCAAAAATGGGTAATCAATATTGCTACAAAAAAAACAAGCATACAATACAAAATTAAAAGAAAAAAATTATTTTTTTGAGTTACGTTTTTCTTAATACGTAAACTTTAAATATTTAAAAAACTTCATTTCGCTAAAGTTGTGACATTGAGTGACATGCTAGATGATTAAGAGGAAAAACTGGGGTTTAGATAAAAATCAATAGATCTAAGCCAGCACGGAAACAATGGCATTCGTTAACGGAAGTAGCACAAAACGACAAACTGGTCGGTGATTCCAGGAAGTCGATGGCCCATAACATTTTTCAAAGTTATGTCAAAATACATGGGAAATTCACCATGATGTAGTCATCCGCCTTAATTTCACTAGTTTCTTCCTTAAGAAGAATGTCGTTAAAAATTATGAAATTTTAACCTGTCAAAATTGTGCATTATTACGAAATTACAGTTAAAGACCGAAAACGCAAGATGTTCAAATATAGAATGCGTCTCAACAAGAAAAATAATTCCGATGCCACAATTTATACGTCAAGTAATATAATTTACTTCTACTTTTAATGTATTTTTAATGCAAGATTATTAGCTACTTAAGTTAGCCGAGTTAGCTTGAGATTTTTATACACACAATAGTCTAATTTCTTCAGACCATTGTATGTGAAAGTTTATAAGCATAATATCAACGTCTGTAGTTAAATACTATGGAAAGTAACTATAGTAAGCAGGGAAAGTAAAATGCTTAAAATTAAATATGCTTAAAAGCAACACTGGAAGAACGTAAATTATAAAATTAAAGGAAATAATCTAATAAAAGTATTAATATTTAAGTGTTCCAAGACCGAAGTCGCAAGATGTTCAAATATAGAATACGTTTCAACAAGAAAAATAATTCCGATGCTACAATTTATACGTCAGGTAATATAATTTACTTCTATTCTGAATGCATTTTTATTGTAAAACTATTAGCTACTAAAGTTAGCTTGAGATTTTTATACACACAATAGCCTAAGAAAATAAATTATAAAATTAAAGGAATTTAATAAATAATAAAAAATCTAAGCAATCTAATAATCTGATAAAAGTAATAACATTTAAGTGTAAGTGATCAATTAGATAAAATTTAAGTTTAAACCTACAATAATATTTTAGATAGTATACATTTAAAAAGTTTAATTTGATAGTATTTGCTTTGCATACATTTAATTGAATTGATATTTAATTGCTAACCAATTCACAAAATTTTTTATCATGTACACAAGGTTTTATTGTAAATTAAATTCAAGCAGCATAGCCAGTGCCACAAAAGTCGTACCTGCAAAATTATATTACAACGAAATAAACATAACAGACTGAATTAATTGTTATACATTTTGAGAGATGGAATAGAGAAGACTAATTCATTAACCAAAAAAAACCATTCAAGGAATCAAAATTGTAAAAAGGAATTTCATAACGTATTAGAATGCAACATAATAAAAACCGTATAATAAAATTAAAAAATATTAGCTATAAAATAAACTTACCTAAAAAAAATATTCACTTTCAAGGAATTTTTTTTTTATCTATAAACAAAAATTATATGTTTTTAAAGCTATTATTTGTCATAATTTCTGAAAACATCAACTAATAGAAAGACGACTCCAAAGCGTGACAGCTCATGTCTAATGCTAAAAAAGGAATACAGGTGAAACCAGCATGCATTCCTTACTTATTTGTCATTAGCAGGCCAAATATCCTGAAACTTATTTCTTTTGTAAATATAAATACGTATGACTGATGAATAAATATTCGAGATTTTTTTTTTTTGCTTTAGTTGCCTAACATCTTGACGACAATGCGTGTAACCAGAAACTGGATAAAAGATTGCAAGAACAACATTTTTAAAATGCGTGCATTTGGATAGTCCAGATTAAAGATTTAAAATATTTCAAAATACATCAAATATGCTATCTAGGTGGAGGGAAAAACTTTATACCGCAAATATATTTTTTATCAAAAGGCCATATAAAAGAACACGAAGAAAATGTAACCTCCATGTCTTTTAAAGTTAATCAAAGATGTGCGGATAAAAATGCAAATATACATTAACCTCCCTAACAATCTGATCTTTGGTAGGTCTATTATGCATTAATTCAATAAAAAATAAATATAAAAAGTGGTTTTAAGTTTTAATAAGTACATCATAGTAAAATTATAAAAAATAGCATATTTTACATTAATAGTATAATAAAGAAGTGAAATATATATTAGAGATACTCATACTTTTTGAATTATCTGTCAATGCATTCCCCTCCTGTTTATTTATTGATAAACAAGGTATAAAATGTCATTTTAAAAAACCCCACTTTTTAATTTAATAAATGTCTAATCCTTACCTTCCTTAATCTTTAAGTTAGCTCAAATTTTTATAGTTAGGTTTGGTTTGTCGCTCTACGGTCATTTTATGCACACTTTAGGCTAATTAGACCGGGACCTACAGTTTAATATGGATTCGAACCACTAACAAACATCCATACCAACGCCAGGATTCGAATGTGAAGCCTGTGGTACCAAAGGCCAGAGCGCTAGTCAATAGGTCACCAGGCCGCTTTTATAGTTAGGCATGCTTATTATTTTCTATTGGATACATATTGATTGCAAAAATTGGATTACTTTTTGATAAGCTTATGAAAATAAAAGAAATTAAATTAAATAAAAATTCCCAATGCCTCAAAATTATTAAAATATTTCATCTAAAATTAAAAGAATACTTAAATGTTTTTTCCACATAAAATAAAAACTGTTAAGATATAAAGAAACGACAGCATGCGAAAATTTAAAAAACTAGTGTTCAAAGAATAAACAAATACAGACATCAAATCAAAGTTCATAAAACAGTCTTTTAAAAATACTAGTCATCAAAAGGAAGTTATGGGATCAAAATTGCACCATAGATGAATATTTTGAAATCAGGAAAGATAAGAGATTAATATCTAATCTAAATCATTGAGACTTTTCACTGGCTGTCACAATAAAAGAGCATTACTTTATCATGAAAGAAGCAAAATAAATTAAGCTCAATTTGATAAGTAGTAGCTTGCTTATTTGATAGCACTTAATGCAGAAAAGAATATGTAATAAATGAAGAAACTGATAATTTAGAAAAACCTAAAATTATATCAAATGTACTTGTTAAACTCAATTGAAAAGTCAGTCAAGTATTTGAGTTAATTTAAAGGATAGAGTCATGCGAATATTTCTTAACAATAATTATAACATTTTATGAATTTTTTAATTTTAATTTTTAATTAATTTCCCTTTGGTTTGATTTTTTTTGATAGGAAAATATTAAAAATGATTTAATTGTGGATTTATCAATTTATTATTAATGATACTTGTCATGCTTTCCCAACTCATTTATTACTGTGTAGGGTAAGAAAAATAAATTAATAGTAATAAATGAAGAAACTGATAATATTAGAAAACCCTACAATTATATCAAATGTAACTGTTAAACTGAACTGAAAACTCAGTCAAGTATTTGAGTCAATTCAAAAGGATAGAGTCGTGCGAATATTTCTTAACAATAATTATAACATTTTATGATTTTTTTTTTTAGTAGTTTCTATTATTTAAGTTAAAAGGGATGAAAATTAATTTCACTTTTTTTTTGATAGGAAAATGTTAAAAACTATTTTTAATTTCAGGATTCATCAATTTATTATTAATGATATTTGTCACACTTTCCTAATTCACTTATTACTATGTAAAGAAAGAAGAAAAAAAAAGTAATAATATTTAATTACCGAAAGCTGAAAGCAATTGTTAAAAAAAAAAAATCTATTGTAGTAAGTATAAAAATAGAATAATTATGCTGTTTAACCTGTTACATAATACTCACATTGGTAGCAAATTGCAAATTAAAAATAAAGTTGATGGTCTGATAGCCAATTGGCTAGCGCTCTAGCCTTCGATATCATAAGCTTCAGGTTCAATCCTGGAGGTGGCATGGATGTTTGTTAATGGTTCAAAATCCACTTTAAACTGTAGGTCCCAGTCTAGCCTAAGTATTGCAAAAAATTATCGTAGAGCGACAAATCCAAACCAAAAATAAAATTGAACAGACTATTAATGTTTCTCTTGTAGAGTTAAATAAAAGAAAAAAAGAATATGGTGCACATGTTAAAACTCGAAAAAAAACAGATAGGGATTTTTTTTTTTTTTTTAGTTTAAAAAACATTGCTTTGCACTTAAAGATGTAGCACAAATATTTTCCGAAATTAAGAAAATTTTCAATAAAAATTTAATTTCAATCGAATCGATACTAAGACTAAATATACGATCATGTATAAAAAAATTTCCCATCATTAAAAAGGAATTCAGTTAAGTATAGCAAAATCGAATAAGAAATGGCAAGTAAAACCTTGAAAACAGGCACACAAAAAAAATAGTGCGTCACAAAAATGAAAGCATCGCAGCGCGCGTGAGAACCGAAATTGATCAAGATTAGCAATTATTTCAGAGAAAGGAACATTTGAATGCTGTAACATGTTTTAAACTGAATTGGACGTTGATGGAAGCAATGAGGCAGCTATCTTTGAGGAGGTTAAAATGTAAGTTATGTCATATCCTCACCAAGAACAGTCGTAATTTAACCAGGAAAGAAAGATTAATAGGCAGTAAATAAAAAAATATGATTTTATTGATAACATAAGAAAATAAAAGCATTGAAATCATAGCTTAAACTAATAGAAATAAATATTTAACAGGTTAAAAAAGATCTCATGTATTTTTACGTTATACAAAAAAGAATTAAAAGACAGTTTTTAAAATTGCCTTGTTAAAATGAACTTTTTTGTTTATCTATATGTTGAATTAGTAAAGTTTTGTTTTGTTTGGTTTGGTTTGTCGATCTATGATCCTTTTTTTTTTTTGCACACGTTAGGCTAATTAGACAGGGAACTATTTTTTGTGGATTCGAACCATTAACATCCATACCACAGCTAGGATTGGAACTTGCAGCCTGTGGTACCAAAGGGTGTGATTTCGTTTGTCGCTCTACGGCCATTTTTGCACACATTGGGCTAATTAGAACGGGACCTACAGTTTAACGTGGATTCGAAATACTAGCAAACATCCATGCCACAGCCATGATTCGAGCCTAAAGCCCGTGGTACTAAAGCTCTAGCCAATTGGCTAGCAGGCTCCGTTGAATTTATAAAAGTTCTTTGTTAAGCTATTTAATTTTATTAGATTGTCTCTTATAAGGAGCTGATGGCCGAGTGACCAGCGCTCGGCGTCATAAGTTTCGGGTTCGAGTCCTGGCGATGTCATAGATGTTTGAAGTGGTTCGGAATTCATTTTAAACCATAGGTTCCGGTCTAATATGACTGTTGGGCGTAGAGCTGACAACCCTACACCGTAAAAAAAAAAAAAGAAAACATCTACTGTCTAGAAATCAGGCAGACGATCTTGGTCCACCATGGACTGTTGCGCTGATGTTGATGTCTCTTATAAAATAAGAAACAAAAAGTATATACAAATAAAATAATAAATCTAAAAAAAAAAAAAAAAAAAAAAGAAAAAAAAAAAAAAAAATGGTACAAAAATATCTACATATTTTCATCAATGCAATGCAATCCCAACTAATCATAAACTCTTAACTGCTATCTACGCTGATGATACTGTAATCCTTTTCAAAAATAAAAACACTAAATTCTTAGCTATCACCTTTACTAATCACCTTAACGTTCACAATAACTGGTTCAATAAATAGAAAATTTCTTTAAATGTAGATAAGAATGAGGCTGTTCTCTTCTCTATTGGAAATAAACTTAAAAACCTGCGATTATGATTAATAATATTATCCCTTGTAATAGTCAAACTAAATATTTAGGAGTTATTTTCGATTAGCATTTAACTTGGAAGCAACATTTTCTGCACACTAAAACTACATTTCGTATTGCCTTCAGAAAAACTCTACTCATTTATAAATAGAAATTCTACCATGACCAGGGATAACAAAATTCTTCTTTATACTGCTATACTTCGCCCAATTCTCAAGTACGTTTACCCGGTTTGGTCCTATGCAGCTAAATCTACTTTAAAAAACTACAAATATCACTATCCGCCAAATGGTTCATGCGAAATTCTGACATCTATAAAGCTGTTGACATTCGTTCTTTGAAAGATTTTCTTAATCTCTATTAAATTTTTTTAACACGCTTATTAATCATGAAAATACTGCAATCCAGGAGATTGACGTTCCCAATTATAATTTAAAACGTCCGAGCAAAATTTTTAAAAATTTTTTTAAATGTTTTTCTTTTCTTTTTCTTTATTTATGATTGTAAGTTAGTTTTTCTTATATTTGTAAATATATTCTGGGCAATTTTCTTTGTTTTAACTGTATTTACCCTGTCATATCGGAGATGGAGCTCCCAGGGCTAAATAGCTCCAAAAGAATACGTCAACCAACCAATCAAATATATCTCTAAGCATTATCAAACACGTTGAAAATTTAACTATGACTTAGAAGTTCTTAAAATTTTCTTTCCTCTCATCTCATTTAAGTTATACTAAAAATACAGCGAAAAATCTGGTTATTAGTTTTTGCTGTAGAATCAGTTCATATCTCGGAACAGCAGATCAACTTTAAATATAAACATGTAATATATGCCTGCCAGTTTCCTAATGACTTATAATTTCTAAGACTCCAGAAATATTATCAAATCTTCGAAAACCATTTCATTGTTCAAAATGAACTAGAAGTTCATTTTCCTCGAGTACATTCTGGCAAAAAAAAAAAATTTTTTTTTTTTTCATTGAAACTGCTGCACTGATCTCCAGAAGCACTGCTGCATGATCTCCTCTTTGAACTTTAAATTATATATGTTTTGAAAAATACAATACCTCACACATAAACATTCTTTAAACTGTTCAACATAACTGTTGAACTTCTCATTCATAATGATGATATAAACAGAGAAAAAATAGATAACTGGATTTGCTTGCTATAAATTCGGAGTATTAAAATACTGGCTACAGTTTGAAATTGAATAATGGGGAAAAAAAAAAAAAACACCCAAGAGATAACCATATAAGAGGAAATTTTCTAGCGGACTACAAAAATAAAATATATAATATTAAAAGCAGTACTTCAAAAAATAGGCAATGAAATCTCCCTACTGCTTTGAAGGCATCACTAAGTTTTACATTGTTTTTAGTCCGAAGAGGATATTCAACAATATTCAAACAGTATTTCAAAAAATAGCCAATGAAATCTCCTTACTGATCTGAAGAGACATCACTAAGTTAACATTCTTTTTAGTACAAAGAAGATATTCAAATGACAGCCAGGTCCAAATGTTAAGAGATCTACATAATACTATAATGGGCCATAAAAAGACAATGCGTAAAGCTTTAGAAATCAAGTTCATTGAGTTGTATTGCAATAAAAAATATGGCTAATTCATTTATTTTTTGTAAAAGTTACATAAAAAACGTCGTAAATTTAATGATTTAAAAACTTATTTAATTTACTTTTCATTGTAATGAGACAATTTTTCAATGTTTTACTTTCAAGAATAACTGAAAAAAAAAAGAGGCACAGAAAGAAAGTGTTACAAATTTTAATACGTTGGTTAATTGAAAGAGTCAAATGAAAATCTTGCAGCTCAGCATATTAATTTCGTTTCCTCCAATCCAATACAAATTTTTCATTGTAAAATATTAAAGTTCTCTGCGTTAGGTGTAAAAGATGTGCCATCAGGATATTATTACGGTGGAAAAAGGTGTAAATTATAAGATAAAATTCAAAAATATTGCCATTATTATGAGATTTTAACAAGAAATGAAAATGAAGACACTAATCCAAAAATTCGAAGAATATATTTATTAGCGAAAACTTCCACCCTGTAGTGAAGCATTATATACAGTATAAAAGGGAAAATTTTTTCTTAATTTGATTTTTGTTTTGTTTTAGGATAGAAAATTGTATAAACGATTTATGAATATTTAATTTGCTTGATTATATCAACAAAATTTTGAATGCATAATAGTTTAATCCAGTTTCATGTTAATCTCATTTCTGTGATTTGCATGATACAAAAAAATTACGGACATAAATTTTAAATAAATGTAGTACTGTCAGCATAACTTTTCTTTTGGTTTGGTTTGTCGCTCTACGATCACTTTGTGCCTATACTTTAGGCTAATTAGACCGGGACCTACAGTTTAACGTGGATTCTGAACCACTAACAAACATCCATGACATCCTAGCCGATTGGCTAGTTATTCTCAACATAAAAATCTGTAATAGCTATCTAATGTACTTAGATTCGGGTAACATTTTTTTCCATCTCATCTCTGCGTGAAATTCAATTTTTTAACACAAAATTCTATTTAATTCAATGATAAACACAATCTACTATACTTATATAATGAGTACATCAATATGTTTCTTGATTACGTATTTATAGCAAGTCCACGGTAGTATACTTTGAAAATAAAATTTAAATTTTACTCAGTGCAGACGATATCGAATCATCAAATTCATAATCTTCTTGATTCATTATCCTAAAAAATTTTTTTTTTCATTGTATAAAAGATCTGCAATTTCTTCTCATGACATTAGTCGAATTTGTTCCCTACTTAAATAGTGATGGTAATAACTTCCAAAATTAAACTAATTTAATAAAAACTGAATAAAAATTGCATTTCTATAAATTATTTCTAAAAAATTGAGAAAAAAGTGATAACATCTAAATAAAAAGTATCGTTATTAAACACTAGAACAGCAATCAGATAATAACTTATTGCATTTTAAGGATTTAAAAAAAACTTTTAAATCTGAAAACAATCCTACTTTTTGATAAAATTTTTTTATAAGAGCATTCTATTGCAAATATTGTTTAAAAAACAATTCAATAGCTAAAAAAAAATTTTTAAATATTTCATCAAAACGCGTATAT
>BPLR01010633.1:0-64451 GCA_021605095.1 Caerostris extrusa | reverse complement strand
TTTTTTTAAACTGCTCATGTTCTTTTCTGCCTGCATAAATCTCAATTCGTCTATACCTGCTTTCAAAGAGGGCCGAATTCCGCTCTGGGACCCTGGAATGGTAATGAGGTTTCGTGTAATAGGCGTGGAACCGAACGCGATTCCCCCCCAGGGATGTAAAGTTATCAGAAACTAAAGGTAACATTTGAGGAAAATGGATGGTGTTTCTCAAATTAGCAAGTGGAACTTCAGCCGTCTTAATTTCGCAAACTCGCCAGAAACCACAGCATTTATGAATATTGATTAGGTTGCTTGCGAAAGAAATATGCCCTGATATTTTTCTTAGTAAAGCCCTTCAAGACAAAAGAAAAAAATACTGCTTTTGAAACAGGGCCAAAATTAAGGATGCAGAGAGTTGTTGGAATGTATTAGTCCAGTGGTTAATTACTTAAGTAATAAGAAAAATGAAGACTTTGAAAAGAATTTTTAGAAACAGAATAATTTTTAACAGAATAACAGTTTTTTAGAATAACGGAAATAAATTAGAAAATGTGTAAATATATTTAATTTGACAGTAGTAAACCTTGACATACTGTTCCAATTACGGCACATTAATTGACATTATGGTTCCAATGTCTCTACAATAAAATGATTTTGATTTCTGTTTCAATACTTTCATTTCGCCTCTTCTTAACTAAAAATTCTTAAATTATTGAATTAATATTTTAAATTTTAAATATGTATTCAACGTACACAATTTAGTTAAAGAAAAAAGAATTCAAGGGACTGAAAAATACTGAATATAAATATATACCGGAACAACAAAGAATTGCTTGAAGAATCAAGAAAGAAGTATCTGAATCTAACTGAAATTCATTGTAAATATTTTTTTGATACAATATGCAAATATAAAAATTAAAAGCTAATAAATGAATAAATGTAAAATAAGAAAAAAATAAAATTCCAGGCCATAATTTTAATTTGAAAAATTAGTTTTAATTGTTTTAATATAAGTGTTCACGCACAAAAAGTTGAGCATAGGGTTGCGTTTTTTGAAGGCGACATTATTAGATTTAGAGTACACATAATACATCCTTATTTATTTACAAGTTTTATAAATTTAAAAATTTTTAGAAGTTTTCATAATTTCGGATTAACAGGTACTTAGGATAGCAAAATAAATCCAAAAATGGGGGAATAAATTTATTTGCCAGTAGTAATCCTGAAAATGCTAAGTGTGTATTTCAATATATAAATATGACGAGAGTAATTTCTGTTTCAATATTTTCATTTCTTCTCCTCTTGATTAAAAAAATGCTTAAATTTTTTTTTTTAATTTTAATTTGTATTCAACATACCCAATTTAATTGAAGAGGAACTAATTCCAAGGATCGCGGAATACCGATTTATAGCTGCGTGTGATCAGCTAGCATATATATATATGACATCTCAGATTTGAATCCTGTGGCATGCAGCAATCACCGACTTAGCATATAGGACATCTCAGGTTTCTGAACTTCTGGGTGATTGCAGTGCGTTGCAGTCACCGACTTCATATATTTGAAATGGTTTTATGACATCTGAATTATGGATCACGCATGGAGTCAAATTACTTTGATGGATTTCAGGTTTTCAGTATTCATTGAGCTTCTAGATAAAACTGTTGCCCATGGAAAGTTCCTGCAGATCATTTTGTGGGTGATAGGACTTCTCGCGAGTCTTCCAGTGTAATAAAAAAGAAAATTAAATTTTATTGTTTTAAACACCAATAAGAGTAAATTTATTATTATTATTTTTTAAATTTTAATATTTTTTACACTGATAGTAATTTAAGCATAATTTATATAACTATTCATAAAAAATATTTATATATATATTTGAAATAAGTTTTTATCAAATAGAATACATGAAAGCATTCTATTAACAATGAGAAAACAAAGAAGTGTTACTCAAAATATTTTTTTTGTTAAAAATGTTAATATGATTCTGAGAATTTTTAATAAGACTCTCACAACTTTTTTCAGAGAGGTAAAGGCAAAAGAAAATGACACTCACTAAATAAAAAATGGAAAAAAAAAAAAAGAGAGTCTGAAAACGTAACAAATATGAGTCGATACAGGAGTACCGACAGGCGTCAGCACGTAGAACAGCTCAACCGGATTAGATGCGATGGGAAAAACAACAACCTTGTATCTCGCCTTCATTATGGGCGCCCAAAATAGACAAGATTTGATAAAAGAGGAGTGCGTGGTTTGGCTGATGAAAGGAATGAATCGAACTCAATCTGAATGTGGAACTCCAATCTTAGAAGGAAGAGTTTTTTTCCTTTTTAATTTCCATGCTCTTTGTGCGTGACCAGCTTCATTGAAATGGATTGGAGGGTGTTTTTTCTTACTTTCTTCTTCTTGTTTCTTTCCAAAGAGGTATTATCGAGCAATGCGCGTTGGTTTGCCTCCTATGAAAGCTTGTAAAGATTAGGGCTCTGATTATTGGGTGGAAGTTATTGGAATTCAGATGCGTAGAATTAGGAAAGTGCCTGTTTACGTTAGTTTTTTTATTTTCTGATCCTGAAGAAGAAGCGATCCTTTTTTGCAGGGCGTTTAGCATAGAGTTAGTTTTATGCAGTATGTTTTCTTTTGACTTGCTTTTAAATATTCAAAACAATATTGATGTATTATATATAGAATATATAATGTTAGCAAATATTTTAGTGAAAGACATTACTAACCATGTTTTAAAATTTTAGTATATGCACTAACTATTAATGTATTAATTTGTATGTTTAAAAATGTTATGGCTAAATTAGTGTTAGACATTTTTTAGATACAATGAATATGAGTTAAATTATTTAGAAATATCAAATAAATTTGATCATGCTATTAATATTTTTATGTATTTATATATTTTTATATCTATTATACCCTTTTAGTCATATAATAATATTTCTTGAGCTTAATCAAAAATCATACGGTTTTTTAAATAGAATAATGAATTTATTTCAAATAGAATAGAAAAGATTCTATAACCTTCAACTGAAAATTAATTAATTAACAAAGTAGCCTATTCTTTACTAGACCGATTTAGAGACAGAAAATCAGACAGAAACAGTTATATATGAATTTAAATAATTACCAAAAGATAATATTTTTGAGATTTAGTTGAGATATTTCTTGTATAATAGAGATGCCAATAATTATATTTCATTTTTACAAAAAAAATTAACATGATCTTTTCTTATTACGATCTTCTATTTACTCTCTCTTCTTGCGATCTTCCATTAAATTATTTACAGAGAAATGAAAATGTATCGAAAATCGTTCTGACAAAAAAAAAAAAAAAAAAAAAAAAAAAAAAAAACAACTAATGAATAACTGGAAAAATTATAGTAAATGAAAGAAAAACGCTTGTGCTACTTTTTCACCAATAGGAAAAGTATAAATAGTTTATGTCCAATAAAATAAAGATGTTCCTTGATCATTGGCTCTTACGTATTTGTATAAGTACGTAAGAGACAAACGAAACGCTATTCGGAGAAAGGTTGTGGCTGTCAACCCTTCACTTTGTTGGAAGTGGAATTCTGTGGGTTGCACAAGATATCCATACACGCCTGTATGTGTAGACCAGATCGCCGGATAGTCAAGAAGTAAAGTTCCAAAACGTTATTTGTTGCTGCTCCGGGAGGTGTTGGTGAGCGATTTTGTTTTTATTGACGATAGTGCGAGATCACATAGTGCCAACTTCAGAAAGATTTTACAGAGAGAGAAATTTAGTCGAATGGAGTGGCTAGAGTAGTAGTTGACCCTAAATCCCATAGTCTCCAGTATGTTGCAGGAAGAGTCATCGCATGGTTCCAACGCCTCCAAGGATCTTTCAGGCATTTAAATCAACAGTGTTATAAGAATGGGATTTTTACCACAAATTTTATCAATAATTTTATCTGCACGAAGGCCCGCTGCGAGGTCTATAAAACGTCATCCACTTGTCCCTATATTATTCATTAATTGGACGATTTTGGTATATGTCGTATTTGGGCCATTATTAATCTAACTTGAGTATTTGAAAAAATTACCCCTTCTAGTAAATTAAAGTACGATCTGTACAGTTTGTTCTGTTACTGTTAGTTGTCTGATAATAGTGAGCTATCTGCACAATACTTCATAATAATAACCACTATTATTTTCGGAATCACATGCTTATTTTTGTAATTTAAATTCTGGAAATCAGTGTATAGATAAGGTTTTTTAAAAAAAAAAAGGGAAATGTAGTAGAGAAAGTATAAAATGATAAAGAATTTTAAAAATAACAGAAAAGTCAAAATGAATATATCTTTTAACAAAAATTATTAGTGGGAATTACACTGAAGAGCCAAACATTATGACCACCCCTACATTTTGCAATGAACTCGCCTGGATGACGTGGAAGGCACGGTAATCAGGTGGAAGTGGTATTTAACTGGTATTAAGTGGTGGTATTAATCCATGCCAAGTCGGGTTGAAGCTGTGTTGCCTGCTCCAAAGGTGGGCCAACTCGTTATTGACAGGTGGTCATAATGTTTTGGCTCAATAGCAAAGATCAGCCACATTCTGAATGACACGCTTCTTCTGAAAAGCAATCCATCATATTAAAAGTGCACCGTAAAAATCCTGAGAAGTTTCTGAAATGAAGGGAATTGGTAAGCTTCCTAAAAAGAAATTCTTCAAAAGAGTTTACACTCAATGTTACGAACTGAAATCAATCACTGTCGCCTTATTTATAACGAAACATTTCCAAACTAATGAGTCGTATTGTGATATTATGACTAAGGACAATATTTTTATAGTTAAAACCTTTTCTTTGAAAATAATTTTCAACTATGAGAGTGCAACTCAAAGCAATAAGTTAATTTTGTTTTTGTTGAATTAGGGAAAGAAAAACTTAAAAGAACTTCAGCTAAAGAAAAAAATACTTATCGAATTTTCTGTAATCCTCAAATCTTCCAAAAGTGCATTTGAAGTACTATTCTAAAAACCTATAGAACAAATTAAATTTTTTTTTAGGGAAAGACCGACTTTATCTGACTTTTCTTATTTCGTTGAATCTTTTATTCGGATATCTTCTGTTATCAGTATTGGAAATCTTGAGCATTGACGGGATCAATATTTTAAGAGAGCTCTAATCCATAAAAACTTTGGTATTTCGAAGTAAAGTTTTGTTCTACATAAAGGAATGCAAAGTTTAATTTAAGTGCGATTGAATGAAATGTTACAAGAAATTGTTTAATATAAATTTAAAAAAATATACATTATTTTACATATCCAAGTAATTGGAAATGTTTATTTTAAAAATTAAAGCGTTCAGAGCTAAAAACCTAATTACTATAATTGCAACAAAAGAATTTGTTCACAAGAAAGACTATTTCATCATTTATCCTATTTCTAGAAATTATCCAGTAGTCTAAGTTTCTACTACCTTTACAAACTCACAACTTTCTCAATAAACAAAAAGTCATTGACGTTTACGCCTTTGGCCTTGACGTTTACGCGTTACACGCCTTTTGCCCATTGACGTTTAAGTTTCAACTACACCTGAGAGCCCGACTGACTTTCTGATCTTAGAAAACTCTGCTCGGAACCCCGAAATCTCGCAGAATAGAGAATTCCCTGTATTTACGCCTTGTATTAAACACCGTAAACAAAAAGGGCCATTAATTTTTAGAGGAATCAGGAGGGAAACTTCTTATACCTTGTCGATATCGTGGTGACTGAAGTAATGGCTTGTTGAAGTGACTCAATAAACTTCTCTGGTTCATGAAGTCACCTGTAACAACGTAAATAAAATTAACATTAAAAAGTTTAAAGCATTAAAAAACTTTTCAATTGCTTTTGAGTTCATCAAGAATTTTTCATACTTTTTGCTGAAAGAAGTCCTGTTCCGAGGTTTGCTCCATGGCGCAGGTTTTAAGAGAAAAGAATTCCCTATCTTTATAATAGTGACCCGAGTAGAAGAAAAAGAATAATGGCCAAAAATGTCCCTGCATTGGAATCGAAGAGAATAGAGGAAGATACCAACTGACCGAATTCAGCATTTGGGACATTGTAGAACTACCAAATTAATGGTCTGACCCTGGCAAAAGTGATCAACAATTTCATTGTCTCATGAGCCCAGGTGCAAAGTGTACAATAATAAAAAGCTCTGCAAAATACACTCATGCCCATAAATTAAGGATAATGAAGTTCAGGCAAAAGAAAGGACAAACAAAAACAAATTTGACTTATTTTGTAAAGTCTATTTATTAAACAAAAGGTAAAGAGCAAAAAGATGCTATATGTTTGACATAATTAATAAAAATTGCGATTTTTTACTCCCTGGGCAAATTTCAAAAAAAAGAACCTATTTACAAAAAACAGTATAACATGGTTAGTATGATGGTTAATATGGGTATGTCTCGGACGATGCAATACAGGCCTTACAGTAACGCCTAGGCATGCTGAGTATCAAGTATTGTCAATCTGATCTTGAGGAAATATTACACCACTCATCAAGCAATGCCCTCGAAGTTCCGGTTGACAGATGGGATGCAGATGGGAGGGGGTTGACGGTTGTAATTCGTCGGCCGCTATCCCACACATGCTCTATTGGATTCAAGTCCTGGTGAGTATATTTCCGCTAATCCATATTGTGTAAAAGTCAAGAATGTTATGCAATGTAGGAGGATTTGGCGTTGTCATCCATAAACAGAATTAAAAATCAGAGATGCTGGGAAATACCTGGTACATGTTGTCTGAGAATGACATCCCCGGATAGATGTGGCCCGTCATCGTTACACTCTGAACATGCAGGTCAGTTCTGGAACCAAGAATAATTCCCTCCCCCAAACGAGCCATCCTTGCACCACCGCATCGGTGTCGTTCAATGGTGTTCTGCTGGTAGTAATGATATATGGCACTCTCCGTATGAAGTCCGGCGAATTCATCTGCAACCAAACCTGACTTTCGTCGGAACATCACACCGAGACCACTGCCAAGGTGTCCACAATGCATGCTCTTCTACTCAGGTTAATCGCGGGGCGACAGTGAGTTGCGGGCAAGGGAACACATCTGACAGGCCTACGAGCATATAGACCAATGTGCCCTAAGCGCCTGTACACGGTCTGCCTTGAAACTGTCGCACCGGTAGCTGAAGAGAGCTCGAGACAGGTCTGATGCTGTGCCCGTCGGTTTCTTTGCCAGTAACTGCTAAATACCGGTCCTCATTCGGCGTTGTAACTCGAGGCGACCTGTGCTGAACATCTTACCACATTACCATCATCTTGAATCGTTGCCAAAGCCTGGAGATGACACTCTTGGGCGATTCCAAGTTCCTCGATACCCAGCTGGGTACGTTCACATTCCAGTCGTCCGATAATTCTACCACTTAAAAATCATCCAAATGATTCCTTTGTGCCATAACTATGCGGTTATTGCACTGAAAGGCTTTTAAAGCGCTTGTGAACAATTTTACTTTTTTGCCACCATTCCTTATATACCCCTCTCTTACACTCTCGTCATTGTGACGTACTATCCGCGCCATCTGGTGGTTTCCTGTAATTTGCATATTCTTCTTCAAGATGTGTGTGATAATTCTACAGGTGAAATTTTTATTTTAGAGTTCAATTTCTGTGTGATTCTGAATTATCCTTTTAATTTATGGACATGAGTGTAAATCTGTGCTCATCAGATACATTTTATCTCATCATTTGCTATTTATTTCCTGATTATTTTTTGCCCTGTTTAAACTAGTTTTATTTGAAGACAATATGTTACTTTCACTTTCGTCTTGAGATTCGCGTCTAGCAGATTGGGAACCAAAAGATATCAAAACCACAATTAAAAGGAAAAAAAAAATCAGCTCTTATATTAAAAATTATCTTTGCAATATTGCTGAAAAATTAATTTACAAAGCAAAATTCCTCTCGTCATGTTTAAAAATATGTAGCTATGGATATGTATTAGATGCATGGGAGAAGGAATTAAAAAATAAAGCAAAAAAATTCAGTAAGCAACACTTGATCTTAATTTAAAAAGGAAAAGATCAGCGAGCATAATAGATCGCGATAATTTGTTTTCGGTGTAGAAAAATGGAGAAAATCATGAGTAATTATAGTTGAAACAAATCGACTGTGTTTGTTTAATTCCATATATATTTTTTTAAGGACATTATTTCTTTTTAAAAAACTGAATTCTTTTTTTTTTTGTGCGTGTTTTGTTATTCTTATTTTGGAGTTATGTTTTTAGGGCACATTTTTCTTTTGAGAATAGAATTTTTAAAAATATTTTGTTAGTAACCTAGAATTTTATATATATAAAAAAACTTCATAAATATAATAGAAAATGAATACAAAGAAAAAAAAAAAAAAAAAATAAATAAGGCATAATGTACATGAATTTTCATGTGATTCCTAATTAGTCTCACCATTAAAAAACGCAAAAGAAAGAAAAAAATTTGAAAGCTAATTTATTTAAGATGCAAAGTGAGCATAATCTGTGGTATAAAAATGTAAACATATAACTCCTGAAATGTAAACAATATCTAAAATCTACAGACATTTGGTTTGTTGGTCAAATGTCTGCATTAGTTGTGTCTAACAAATCATCTGAAGTGAAAGTCTCAGCATTTATTTTCTACTACAGAAATAAAATAAACATAAATATTTAAGATTTCGTTGACAGCTGTTAGTTACGATTTGCTCTTTTTGCTTGGGAAACTGCTAAGAATGTTGCAGATAAAAATTTAAAGAATGACAAAAGCTTAAAAAGGAAAATAAAAAATAAAATAAAACGTTCTTGAAGGATTAAAAGTGAAAGAAGAGTATTTCTTAAATAATTGGTTGATATTGTGCACGCTAATGCATTTAATATGATCAAAAATCCAAATGATAATTTTTACTTTCTAGACAAAAGCGACGATCTGGTAAAATGGGAAATGCAAATGGAAATTTTTGAAGGCGAAAGAAAGTCTATTAATAAAAGTATTCCTTTAGAAAAAATGTTAGAATATAATGAATAAAATAAAGTATTTCTATTTTAACAAATATAAATTTCCTTCGAATGGATATGGAGATGAAAGTAGCTTTGTTTGAAAGTGATAATTGTTCTTCAGATGAAGAAGAACAAAGCTCATCTTCTGTATTCGTGAAATATCGTGAATCTCCAAATTCTATTTTTGACCAATTTAAATTGATCTCTGAATAAATGTATTTTTGGATGAATGAATTGTCTTTTTTCTATCCTCTGGAGCGTTAGAAGTTCTTAGTAGTCTTCTTTATCATGTAAATCTTCCCAACTTAATTATTTGCAAATTAAATATCTGAAGCACCGTTGATGATTTTTTTCATGAATTGAAATATCAGATATGACAAATTGAAAATAACTCGAATCTACTGAGCTGGCCAAATTATTAAATCGTTTGAACATCAATATATCTGGCTCTGATAGAACGTCAATTAATTTAACAATATTTGCTTTGAACAGGACATCAAGGACATGTAGAAGACATTGATAGTGCATCTGGAGCAATTATTTGTTCAGTTTTTGTTCATGGACACATGCTTCTTTCTTTTTACTTGTGTTTATTAAAACTCAAACATTTTATATGATCAATATAGTTTGTTAATAAAATGTTACAGATAATATAATAGAATGTGAAAAGGGCACTAATTGAAGAGTACAATTAAGTTCATATAAAAGTCAAAGAGCAAAAGCATTATTTATTGTTGTTAGTAAAGCAATTTAAAAGAAAATATCCACACTCTAAAAATCTACTTTAAGGACTTAAAGGAAGCATAAACAATAATCTGTAACTATTTTTTAGCTTTATAGATTTACTAATATGCAAGAAATCGAACATCCTTTTGGATTGTAATGATATATTTAATAAATTAGTTTATTTCATTTTAATTTTCCTAAAGTGAAAACTTTCAGCCATAATGCGCAACTCCTAAAACGACTTAAAAATCCTTCCCTCCCCAAAAAAAAAAATTGCAGTAATTCTTTTTTTTAAAGTAGAACCAAATAATAGAATTCCCATTTGAAATTGACGAAAAAGGAGTCTTTGTGATATAAAGACCGTTCTATTATAAATCATTTCATTAAATGTCACGACAAAAAAATGGTTGCTTTGATCTGAAACATTTTTATAAAATCACGATTTGAACATTAAACTCATGTAATAATTGGACAGAACAATATTTTATAGATTACACTCTATTTCTCTTAAAGGATAAATAGTATTCAATAATTATTTCATGCAATCTCATACACATATATGACATGAAGCATGGAAATGCAATAATAAATCACAGAACATAACACTTTTACACTTCTTTACTGTCTTTGATCGAGAATTAAATATTGATATAATCTGGAAGGGAGATGGCCGAACCTTCTCTTGGAAGCATTCCAACAAGTCTGTAAAATGGACAGAAGAGCAGTTCTATGTTAAAATAATTGCTTTAAATCTTTCTCGTTTTCTTTGAGGAGACCATACATCACTTCTTGAAAGAAATAGAGGGAGATCGTTCTCTTCCGTTGCTGGTGATGTGCGATAATGTTCCAAGGGAAGTTGACTCTCTTGTGAACAGAACTCTTTTAAAAAGCGCTATTTATTAAACAGAAAGGTTGATGATTGATAAATGCGTAGAACAAATAATGATAACAAAAGATAGAGGGAAAGGAAACAATCTTTTATAAATAAATAATAATTTAATAAATCAAAATAATAAATAGCGAAACGTTATATTTAATAATAAAAGGCATATGCTTTTTTAAACCTTTAAAATTCTTTTCACTTTATATTGCCGGGAAAAATGCTGGATAAAAGTTTCAAAAATATCAAATAAATAGATAACTTAAATGACAAGAAAGTGTAAAAATACAATAGAAGCCAATGAAATCAGAAAATCGGAAAAAGAATGGATTCGAAATCTATCAATATTTAAATACTTTGCTAGTATATGGATTATCACATACTATTTTGCGTCAGGTTTTCTTATCTACACAGCTGAAAAACAGAAAATAAAAAAGACTTCTTTTCTATTTAAAAATAAATAATTTTTTTTTATTACAAACCATAAAGCCATACATGTTTTTATGAATATAATTTACTAAAAGTAATATTTATTTGCAACTGATATAAAAATACGTTATTTATAGTTAATATAAAGTAATTTACAGTAAAATATTCATATTTTTAGTGAAAATATTGAACAGTTAGCACGAGTTGTTGTAAAAAATATGAAGTGGCAGATTTGTATTAAAAAAACTATAAGGGACTTGTCATTTAAAAAAGTATGTGCTTAAAAAAATATATTTTCAACCATGTTCATATTATTTAAAGACCTTAAATTTCACCATTTATTTATCAATATTATATAAAGAAAATAAGTTTGCTTAAAACATATTCTTAAAATAATAATTACGTAAATCACAACAATTATTTTCAAAAATTTTCTTATTAAAATATAACTACTTTCACCTTACGTTTATAATTAACAAAAGCTCTATTGTATTCGGTTGTAACGATGCGCTCTTTATTCTTTTAAATAACAAGGAAATCCATAAAAAACCATTCACTTTGATTAACCATAGTTTTAGATAAAAGTTCGTCAGCGGATTTAAAATAAGAAATAAATTTCGCTAAAAATTTCTTCATCAAATTAAGGAATTCCTTACCGATAATAAAATTGCACATAACACTTTAAAATCCTAACATAATACTAATTAAAATAGTTAGAATAAGGAGTGGAACAATTCTGGAAAAATGAATCATCCATTGATTCTGTTGTAAAGAGTATGAACAGGTTTTCATTTTTGTGCAATGGCATTCCATTAAATAGAGACACAAAGAAATATTCCTTAAACAAATTCAATGGGGCATATTCAAGAAATATTAAACCATTACCATTACAAGAAAATGGAAAGAATCCAAGAAACGCTCAGGCTTAACGATAAGTGCGAAAACACCTCACGTCTAAAATGCAAATCATCCATAATATTCCAATTAATGTCAAGGGATTGCTTTGGCGTTGGGAACTTATTCCGCCTTTCTTATTACCTTTTTCTAGGCAGTTTTAACTTCCACCTTCTCTCTCTCTTGTGCACGGAATAGACGTTCTTTTTTAAAACTGCTCATGTTCTTTTCTGCCTGCATAAATCTCAATTCGCCCATACCTGTTTCAAAGAGGGCCGAATTCCCCTCTCTGGGACCCTGAATGGTAATGAGGTTTCGTGCAATAGGCGTGGAAACGAACGCAATTTCCCCAGGGATGTAAAGTTATCAGAAACTAAAGGTAACATTTGAGGAAAATGGATGGTGTTTCTCAAATTAGCCGTGGAACTTCTGTCGTCTTAATTCTGCAGACTCGCCAGAAACCACAGCATTTAAGAATGATTAGGTTGCTTGTGAAAGAAATATGCCCTGATATTTAGTAAAGCCTTTCAAGACAAAAAAATTACTGCTTCTTGAACCCGGGCCAAAATTAAGGATGCAGTGGATTGTTGGAATATATTAGTCCAGTGGTTAATTACTTAAGTAATAAACAACATAAAGACTTCAAAAAGAATTTAGAAAACGGAATAATTTTCTAATATTTCTGATTAGCAGGTCGTTAGATAACAAAAAATTAATTGAAAATGTAGAAATAAATTTCATTCGACAGTAGTAATCCTCGACATACTAAGTGTTTATTCCGATATCTGCACAGTAAGATGATATTGATTTCTGATTCAATATTTTCATTCGTCTTCCCTGGATTATAAACGCTTAAATTTGAATAAATATGTAAAATTTTAAATTTGTATTCAATATACACAGTTTAATTATAGAAAAACTAATTCAAGAAAATATGGAATACTTAGTATAAATATATTCAAAAACAACAAAAAAATAATGTATCAAGAAAGAATTACCTGAATCTTATGGTAACTCATGGTAAAACGAATAATAAATTAATATATGGGAAATACGAGAAATTAAAAATTCTAGGTTATAATTTCAATTTGAATGAAATATCATTTTTATTTGTTGTACCATAAGTATTCCTGCAAAATATGGGCATCGGTTACGTCTTTTGAAGGCGCCAATATTAGATTCAGAGTACATATAATACATACTGATTTATTAATAAATTGCATAAATTTAAAATTTTTAAAAGTTTTCATTAAAATTATCTTTTACGATAAATAACAAAGACCAATAAAAATATTTTTTTAGAACTTTTTCCATACTTATTATAATATTCTTACAAATTTATGTTTTTTTTGAGATATTTTGTAAATCACTTTCTCACGCATAGACTGAATTCCCAATAACTGAAAAAAATGGAGTGATTATTTTTAATTACCCGTATTACTGATTATATTATGTGTACTATTTAAAAACAAATAAAAAATCTAATGATTAATTTACACTCAAGAGCCAAAACATTATGACCACCCCTACATTTTGCAATGAACTCGCCTGGATGACGTGGAAGGCACGTGATCAGGTGGAAGTGGTATTTAACTGGTATTAAGTGGTGGTATTAATCCATGCCAAGGCGAGTTGAAGCTGTGTTGAGCGCCAAAGGTGGGCCAACTCGTTATTGACAGGTGGGCATAACGTTTTGGCTCTTGAGTGTATGCTAATCCTGTATGAAATACTACTTTAGCTCTTATTCGGTGTATTTAAGACATTGAATCATATATGCATGAGAGATTAAAAACGATCTGATATAATTTCCATTCATCTAGCATTGACGTTTTAGATGCATATGAATTTAAAAATGTTTTATGCTCAGAAATATTACGTTTAAAGTCTTAACGGATATTATCTGCGAATTTAAACAAAATTTTCTGGCTTTGCAAATGCAGTGCTCACTTATCATCTGCTAGAAATAAACACATTAAACGATACAGAAAATACACCGAGAACAACTAACTCACAAAATGTCTCATTCATAAATTCTTGAAAAGACTTTAAATGCAAACTAATCTAGCAGAAGAAAAAAAAACTGTCAATGAATTAAATCCCTAAAGACACGGCACTATTTTATTAACAATAAACAAGCTATTCCTTCTTGGATATTGGAATTTTGTGGAATTCAATATTACTGATAGCTAGAGGGAGAATTAAAAGCACGGGCACATCCTTTTTTAAGCTTTTAATTAATGAAGATTGCTTAAGATTTAGATTTTCAAAGCAATCGCTGATATTATTCCACGGAGAAATGCCATAAAAGTGGATTATTTGCAACAAAAGCCTTATATTGAGTGGATGCATAGAAACCGTTATTTGATTTCATTTCACAACGATTTCAGTTAATTTTTTTATATATTTTTAATTTGCGACGGATGAATAAAACATGGTTTAATTTTTCTCCTTTAATCTTTTGTTCAATCGGCAAGTTTATGAATGTAACCTATTTTCGTCGACATCCATTCAAGAACTCTTTTTATTAGGTAACTATTTATTTTATTGATATTATGAAAATAGCTTTATCGAGCAATTTTATTACACACACACACACCACACACACAAAACAATTGGCAAAATCAGTAAAGAAGATTAAGAATAATATTTTTCTTTTTAATCCATAGAATAACTCAAAGGTCATCAAACGTTTTGGTTCAAAAGTTAGACAGAATATTCCACTAAGTCGAGCGGGCTAAATCTGTACAATAGTATCAATATACTGTAATTTATCCATAAAAAATAGTCGTTAAAATTTCTCTTCAAAACATGATGTGTAAGCAACATACGCGCAATGTACACAAATGTAATATATTTTTAGCTGTTGAAATGTATTTTCATGTAAATTACAAATAAGAATAAACTAGATATATATAGATAGAATAAGCTAAATAAAATAATAATAAAATGATGTAAATAAAAAATATTACCTATTGACACATATTTTAGACAAAATGACTTTTTATTTATAGTTCCTTTACGATTTTTTTTTCCATCTAATCAATAGGAACCACGAATTAAATACGTTTTATTATAATTGATGCAAGGTTGATTAGAACAATTATACACTATATTAAAATGATAAAATGCTGTCAATATAACAGAAACGTAGCAATAAGTTTAGTTATTAGTTTGAAGAAAAGTAGAAATATATGTCTACTTTGCCTTAAAACGTTCTAGAAATCGGTAAGAGAAATATTTTTTTAATATAATGAAGATAGTTTCATCATATAATTTTATTACCACATGATATTGAAATTCATGTTATTTCTACTAACTATAAAATAAACCATTGTCAAGCGTACTTAATAATGTATTTCGATAAAATTATTTAATAATAACCATTCTCCTAACGTTCCTTTGCCTGGTTTTAAAATTAAAAAAATGCTTATGTTTTCGAAGGTCTTGGGAAATTAAGAATATTTAATGTAATAACAATTACCTTTTTGTTGCATTAATGATCCTTATTACTAGAATATTTGTGATTAAAAGTACTTACTTCATCATCTTGCTCGTGATTGTGTTAAATTTCGAGCTGGTTTTGGTTAAGAAGTACTGGTTGGCTTGGTAGATATCACTGTTCTGAGTGCAGCTGATGTATAAAATCCAAAATAGTTATTAAAATTGTGTATGGTGAATTTGACTGATGGCAAATATCTACCTGTCGATAGTGAATATCATTAAGTTGAAATTATTCAACTAGTTCAACGTTCTTGACTGTAGACGAACAGTTTCAAATTATTCTGAATTGTATTTGCAGTGAAATTTCCGAATTTAACTGGGTAATTTTTAGTTCTTTCTTCTTTTTGGTTTCTTATTACATCAAGTAGAAAGTTTCCTAAAGCTTATATGTTCCAGTAATGCCATCGTAGAGCTAAACACCTCATTATTAGAGATCAGACTCCAAATTAAATTATACAAAATGGAAGTTGAAGTGAATACGAAATTAAATTTCAGTTATCTTTTAAACTTTTAAGTAAATTTTAAAAAAGAATGGTATGGTATACAGCCCTGTTTATAAATTAAAGTGCGTAGGATCGATAATGAATTAATTTTTTATCAATTCTATAATTTTAAATTCCATTTTATGGATAGAATATTTCTTGTAGCTATCACCAAGCGAATTTGAAATACTTTTGATATACTTCAAAAGTCGAAATTTTTTTCTCCGAGTTACAATAAGACATTTTGATCTCCATAAATCGAGCAGATTTTTCTCGGTACGTGCTGTATCAGTTGGCAATGGCGGAAGCTGCTTTTCATTTTGCAGGATATTCCACTTTCCGAAAGGCAGAGAATAACCGAAACGGTCCACAGCCTCCGGCATGAACATGAACATTTTCGAACATTCTGATGGAAAATTAGGTCTCACAGGACGTGTCGGGTTATTATAGAGAGGAAAAATGTTCCAAATAATTCACTCAGAACCTGTGATGTGTCTGCATATTACGCAGGGTTTTGAAAAGCTGATTTTCTGAACGGAACTGATTTTTAACAATAGAAACAAGAATAACAAATAAAAATATTAGATGACATTTTAATGATATGAAGTTTTGCTTTTCATGAATCAAACGAGAACCCCCCCCCCCCTCCTCCCCTTGTGTTTTCTGAAAAGGGATATGGAGAACTACAAGAAAATAACTTAGAAAATTCGACGATTCGATTCAATAGATGGCGCTGTAGAACAAAAAAAGTTATATATAACATTTCAACGTCATCTATAGCGCCATCTAGTGTCGAGTGGTTTGTATTATTTTGTCTTTTATTAAATCTCGAATACATGAATTAAAAATGCTTGTTGACCCAAAATTCAAATCATTATTACATACATACTCTATGAGTTTAGTATTATTAAATTAAAATTTTTTTTATATATAAGTTTATAAATAATAATTTTGTAGTTCCTAGATTGGAGAAGTTTTTGCATTATTGAAAAATATTATCTCAATTTAATGATAAATAGCATAATATATAATCTATATAATAGATAAAAGAATTATGTAGAATGTATTTTTTTATATAATGCATTATTATACTATAAAAAAAATAATATATTTCGGTTCTTGAATTTATACATTTTTTTTAGACTGCACGTTAAATGCGTTGATCTCACAAAAATGAAGTGGAAAGTTGTTCGGCTCAAGATAAGGCAATTACACTAATAGGTAAAGTAATTAAATTGAACTTAGATGTCTGTAAGGTCATTAAAATCTTAATCGTGCCATTTACTCTTCCTTCTTCCACTGTGCATGTGGTCCCATGTAAACATATTTAAGGAGAATCGGACTTTTAATCACAGTTTTCAAGTTCAGGAAGCAGATTAACATTTAAAAGTTCTTGAAGAGTGAGTTCAATTTAAAAATAAAAGAATATTATTGAGTCCCTTTACTTTACCTGAGAATTGTATAAATTGATGCATAAAAAGTTACAGCTTTTCTAAAAAAATTTATAACAACATTTAATAAGGAATCTTAAACATCTGAAGTCAGAAGACTTTTACGTATCGTTATTTTCTACATTGATTGGTAAATTAAAATGAAATGGAAAACTTGAATTGCATTTTATGAGTTTGAACGGAAATGTGCATTAATATATAATATTAATATAACACATTATATTTTTATTAATATTATGCATTATATTTATATTATGTAACCTTATAAATATAAATATATATATATAGTATATATGCATAATATATAAATACACATAATACATAAATATATATGCATAAATTTTAAATATTTTTCTGAGTAAATGTGCGCAGGATGCACCGCCAACTCTAGTATAAGAAAGGATAACGTGATCGCAAAAATTCCGTTTCTTTCGAATAGGTGAGCTGTTTATTTTATTATGTAATAATTGCAGAATAGCGTACATTAACCAAGCAAAAGTGTGAACACAAATGCTTTTCGAAAATTCGAAAACTTGATGGTAAAAGAGAACATATTTAAATTAAGCATGGGAGCGGAACCTGCCACATCTAAAAGCTACACAATGCCACAGACACATTCAAAATAAAACAAAACGATTCGAAATTTAATGAAGAAATATTGAAAAACTGTAACGGACAGATGTTGAAGTGGTAAGCGTTAAATGGAAGAAGGGATTGCAGGAAATGTTCAGTAAAAGTTTGCTATAGGTAACCAGAGATTCATTGAGAATATTATTTAGCCAAGCTGGAATTTCGTACGGCGCAAGGGAATATTTTGTGAAAAAGTGCAATTCCATGCTTTCTTCAATATAAAGTTGTGCTGGAATGGAATGAAACCGCTTTTTAGTGTATATGTCATAATAAGCTGCATATTCAATTAAAAGCATAATATATGTAAAAGTACTTTTTTTTTGTTTAAATATAAAATTTAATGTAGTCCCAGTTAGATAAAAAATTTTGTAATTGATGTCTCCAAACAGTAATCAACAGAAAAGTGTTACTTCTAAAGTTCCTATAAAAATACTGATCAAGATAAATTTAAGGCTTAATGTGGGCACCTAGCGTATTGGACATTTCAGTTTTCAATTTCAACAATTTCATTTCAACAATTGCATTTCAGCTTTCAATTTCAACAATTTTCCTGATGGCTAGCTAGCCTGATCGTTGCAGCCACTGATTACAGAAATGGAAAAATGGTGTTCATGATATTTTTGAATGAGGGTCACGAATCAAGACAAGTTAGTCAATGGGATTTCGGCATAAAAGTTGCTTAAGGGTTTTCACGTATTCAGGACGCTGAGGCATGTCAGTTATCCATGAAAGTCATGCTAGATCGTTTTTTATGAATACATACTGAGTGGCGAACGAAATCCACCATCTTAATAAAAAAAAAGAAAATTTAATTTTATTGTTTAAAATACCAATGAGAGTAAGTTTATTACTATTATTTTTTTTAAATTCTTAATATCTTTGACAGTCATTGTAATTTAATTATAATTTGTATAACTATTCACAAAAATATATATATTTAAAACATATTCTTCAATTGAATATAAGAAAGCATACATTAACAACATGAAAACAAAAGAAAAGTGTTACTCAAATTTTTTTTTACTAAATGTTAATATGACGCTGAATGATTTTTAATAAGATTCTCACACCTTTTATTAAGGGAGATAAACGTAAAGAAAAAATGACACTCACTAGGAAAAAGCACAAAAGAATAAATTAATAAAACGAAACGAAACAAATAGGGTAGAAACAGTAGGAAACGAAATGAAATAAGGGTCGATACAGAAGTACCGACAGGCGTCAGCACGTAATAGAGCTTAACCGGATTAGATGCGATGGAAAAAAAAAAACAACCTTGTATCTCGGCTTCATTATGGGCGCTCAAAATAGACGAGAGTTCACAAAAAGAGGAGTCCGTGGCTTGGCGGATGAAGGAAAAGAATCGAACTCAATCTGAATGTGGAACTGCGGCTCAGAAAGAAGAGTTTCTTTCCTTTTTAATTTCCACGTGACCATCTTCATTGAAACGGGATTGGTGGGGTTTTCCTTTCTTGTTTCTTTCAAAGAAGGTATGATCGGAGTAATGCAAGTTGGTTTGCTTTTCCGTGAAAGCTTGTAAAGATTAGGGGGTTCTGATTATTGGGTGGAAGTTATTGGAATTCAGATGCATAGAATTAGAAAAGTTCCTTTTTTGTTAGTTTTTTTTTTTATTTACTATCGTAAAGTAGAAGCGTCCCCTTTTCTTTGGTATTTTAGCATCAGGCTAGTTTTCTGCAGCAGTATTTTTTAAAAGTATTTAAAGCAATATTGAATTCTATAATTATGCGAATATATGTTGTTGTGTTTAATTTTAGTCTTGCAGTGCGGACTTCCTATGAGTACTTGCTTATAGGAAAGGGGCAGATTCTGTTGTGATGGAGCACCCGTAGGTAGAAGTCTGATTTGGCCCCTAGTCGCTGAAAAGGAGGGCAGTGCCTTCTGGAAGGATTTTCAGGAGGAACTCACCTGCGTTTGCTTAGTGTTCGTTGAGAGAAAACCCGGTAAACTCCCACAAGATAGTCCGAGGCAAGATGTTGTACATCACATGTGATATCAAGTCTCCTCTTTTTTTGAAACAGTGTCTACATCAAATCCACCAGCGGATTGCACCTCTGCCCTAACACGCACGTTACCACTCAGCAACGAGTGGGACACGCGGAACACATAAAAATTAGCAAGCAATATCAATATGCATAAGTACGTTTAAAAATTTTATGCCTCAATTAGTATTAGGATATTTTTAAATGCAATAATATGAGTTAAATTACTTATAAATATCAAATAAATTTAATCATATTGTAACATTTTTTTGAGCTCAAGCAATAAAGATGTTTACAATTGAATAAAGACTTTTATTTCTGATAAAAAGAACGGATGAAATACTATAACCATCAATTCAAAATTTATAAATTAAAAATGTAACCTTTATTAGTAATAATTCATCCATATACTATAAAGCTATACAAAGTGTAATAATAAATCAAAAAATCAGTATAATTAGGGCTGGAGATATTGTTCCATTTTTTTTTAAACAAAATTTGACGGACAAATTGCAAGACAGAATTCAGACAGAAACACTTAGATATAGAATCAACAAATAATTACCAGAAAAAAATATTTGTGGATTTAGTTGAGATATTTCTAGTATATCAGAGATGTTTATAACTATATTTCATTTTATAAAATAATTTTAACATGTCATGATATGATCTTCTCTTATTGCACTTTTCCATTTCCCTACCTCTATAAAATTATTTTTACAGATAAAATAAGATGCATCGAAAATCATTCTGGCAAAAAAACCTGATGACAAACTAGAAAATCATAGGGGAAAAAACCGCTTTCTCTTTATTTTTACCAGTAGAAATCAATAAAAGTATTTGGTAAAGAAGTTCCTTGATCGACAAATACAAGTACTTAAGAGTCCTCCTAAATAAAAATTATACTTTAACTCACACACTAGAAAACAATAAATAAATAAAACGAATACTGGGGCTGCCTTTTAAATCCAATAGACGAGCAACAGAGTACATGTAGCCTCTAATTTTCAAAGCATTCTCGTCAGACCTGTTCTTACGTACGCAGAGCACATTTGGTGTGAAAAATCTGAAGAAATTGGAAATGAATATAATTTGCATACTTTCAAAATTACTAATGTTCATTACTATTAGGACACAATTTTTTATACAAATAACTAAAACTTGAATCGATCCTAGTTAACATTTAAATCAAAGAAATTATTCAACCATAAGTTAACATAAATCAGAAAACGAATTCAACAATGGATTTGTTGCGTGCGATTCTACATATCTGAATTCCTCCCCCAAAAAAAAAAAGATTTAGATACTTCGTCCTTCAAATATTCGCAATTTTACCAAATAAACAGAACAGATTCACATAAATTCTGGTCAATCTCTGCCGAATCGGAGCTCGTCTAGGAGATTTTTCTACCTTATTCTGATCGCCTATCATGACCCTAATCCAATTCTGATTTTCCTGAATTTTATATCAATTTTTAGATAACTGGCAAAAAGGGCCTGAATGGCAGAGTGGCTAGCGCTCGGTACCACAGGTTTCGGGTTCGATTCCCGGTGGTGCCATGGATGTTCGTAGTGGTTCGAATCCCCTTTAACTGTAGGTCCCGGTCTAATAGGATCGTAGAGCGTTGCGGGGACATTGTTACTCCGTGGCTCATCTTCAAGTTACACGCGCCCCTGGGTAATGCAAAGTGAGTAACGTCTGTGCAGCGCTTGCCTTAAGACATCCAAGACCAAGCTGTCTGAGTGTTTGCCAGCTACATTAGAAAGGGGGAAAAAAAAAAAAGATAACTGACAAAGAAATCACTAATTTTAATTTTTTTCACCGTCTAATCTAGTTTTTAGATTTTTATTCAAATTTACTTTATTTTATCAAAACTGTTTTTAACCAATAAAGTATTCTTTATTTTTAATTCATTAATTTTTGATATTTCATAACAAATTAAAATATAATAATTTAACGCAAGTAGAGGTATGAAAATTAAGTTTTCCAGAGTATTCCAATAATCATATATTTTATGTGTCCTAATGACAATAGGAAATAGACAGATGTGGTACAATAGCTGAATAATAAATAGCCAGATGTGGTACAATAGCTGAATAATAAATAGCCAGATGTGATACAATGATTTGCAAATCAGGTCATTTTAAATCGCCATAAATCAAATCCTCTCCTGTTGAAGTTCAAAAAGTTGTTTAGATTTGATCAACTGCTTCATAAATTAAATGTAATAAATTTAAATAATTCTACAAGAATTAAAATAAATATAAAAATAAAAACTAAACAAAACTCTGAACTTAATTAAATACCTACCCTATTTTAAAATTTGGAAAATACTTTCTTAACATAAATACCTCTATGAAATAGTGAAAATTTGTGTTATTTATTTTTTATTCTGCATAGCACATAAAAAAATATGCAATTGTTTATAATACAGAAAATATTTACAATAATTTTGAGTGAATTATTTAGATTAAAAGTTTATGTTTAGATATTTACATATATATACATTTTTTACAAAGTAAATGTGAAGCTTTCTGGCGGTAAATGAAGAATAATTGCTATTCATAAATCTAAATAAGCTAAAAGAGATAGAAAAAGACAAAAAAAAAAGGATGATAATGTCCTACATAACGTTGTGATCATCAAATGTGCAAACAGTTGCGTAGTGCTTCTGATTTAGAACACTTTATTTTGATTATATTGTATATGTGTATATATATGTATCCTAGAATACAGTAGTTAGATAAAAATTGATTGGTATTATATAATTTAACCAAGTTATTTAATTGGTAATAGACGTGTTGGTTAAAATAATAATTTTTATTAAAACATAGCAGGAAAAGGAAAAAATCTCTTTTTCCTGCTTCGACTGCGAAAATAATATTTTTTGAATAGAATTAAGGATTATCCTTCGGGATTAATTTAAGATTTTTTTGTAGTGAAGTTAATTTATTTAAAATATGTAATAAATATATAGAAAAATCGAATAAAAAATTTAAAATTTCAGTGTAGTCTTAACAAAAAAAAAGAAAAAAATCTTTCGATTATTTGAGGTATGACTAGTTTAATACTTGCAGTTTACCATTTGGAAACCAGTATGGTTAAAGTGTTTCTTGGGGCCTGAATGGTCGAATGGTTAGCGCTCTGGCGCCCGGCACCACAGGTTTCGGGTTCGATTCCGGCGGTGCCATGGATATTTGTAGGGGTTCGCAATCCACTTTAAGCCGTAGGTCCCGGTCTCATATGACTGTAAGAGCGTGACGGAGCAAGACTTCTACCTACGGGTGCTCCATCACAACAGAAGCTGCCCCCTTTCCCCTCCATCCATGAGTACATCACTCATGGGATGTCCGTTCCGCACTGCAGGACATTGAGGATTAGTCCCAACAACAACAAGTTTTTCTTTTTTAAATATAGAAAAAAAGTAAGGGAAAAAAAGAGAGAGTATAAAAGGATAAAAGTATTTAGAAAATAACAGTAAAGTCAAAACGAATATATTTATTGAAATATATTAGCGTGAAACATAATTAGCCTTCACTTATTTAGCTATTTGAACTGACAAAGATGAAACAACAAAGATCAGCCACATGCCGAATGATATTTCTGCTGAAAAGCAATCCATCATATTAAAAGTGCAACATAAGATTCTCAGAAGTTTCTAGAAATGAAGGAGTTGGTAAGTTTTCCTGAAAAGAAGTTCCTTAAAGGAGTTTAAACTCAATGTTACGAACTGAAATCAATCACTGTCGCCTTATTTATAACAGGTGCTTTTCAAAAGTAATGAGTCGTATTGTGATATTACAGTGATGGACAATATTTTTGAAGTTAAACTTTTTCTAAGTAAAACAATTTTCAACTTTGTGGAGGCAAGTCAATACAATCAGTCTATTTTGTTTTTGTTGAATTAGGACGAAAGAAAAACTTCAAAAGAACTTCAGCTAAAAGACATACTTATTGAATTTTCTGTAATCACCAAATCTTCCAAAAATGCATTTGAAATTTTTTCATCGACATTGTATCCATATTTCTTGTAGTATTTTCGTTAGAATCTATAGAACAAATAAATTTTATTTAGGAAAGACCGAGTTTATCTGACTTTCGTATTTAGTTGAATTTTTATTCGAATATCTTTATCTGTTATCAGTAATTGAAATTCTGAAAGCATTGAGTGGATCGATATTTTAAGAGTGCCGATTCACAAAAACTCTTTCGTATTTCGAAGAAAAGAGTTTGTTCTACATAAAGAAATGCAATTTTAGTATAAATGCGAATGAGTGAAATGTTACAGGAAATTGTTCTAATGCAGCTGGCAAAAACTATCAACTAGACAATTATCTTTGATATCTTAATGCAAGCACTGCACCAACGTTACTTACTTAGCACAACCCAGGAGGTGCTACGGACGCTGAATAACAATACGTCTACGATCCTGTTAGACCGGGACCTACTGTTTAAAGTGGATTCCGAACCGCTACACAAGGCACCGCCGGGATACGAACCCGAAACCTGTGATAGCGTGCGGCAGAGCGCTAGCCGCTCGGCCATTCACCTTTATTTAAAAAGTTCTATTCGAGATTTGGCAAATGAGGTGAAAGAGAATCCCTATATTTATAATAGTGACGAGTAAGTTGAATCGGTAAGCCAAAATATCCCTTCATTTGAATCGATGAGAATGAGGGACGATGCCAGCTGACCAGAATCCGCATTTGGGACATTGGGGAACAACAGTCATTCACTTAAGTAATAATCTGTTTATAAAGTGATCAACGATTTTCATTGGCTCAAGAGAATAGTCTATGAAGTGTACAGCATAATAAAGGCTCTGAAAATAAATCTGTGCTCATCAGATGCTTTTTATCTCAACATTTTCTATTTATTTTCTGATTATTTATTGCCGCTTTTAAAGTAGTTGAACTTTTTATTTGAAGACAATACGTTACGTTCACTTTCGTCTTGAGATTCGCGTCTAGCAGATTGGGAACTTAAAGGTATGAAAACCACAAATAAACGAAAAACATATAATCAGCTCATATATTAAAAAACTGGTCTACGCAACATTGCTGAAAAATCATTTTATAAAAAGCAAAATTCCCTCGTTATGTTTAAAATAAAAGTATCTATGAATATGTATTAGATACATGGGAGAAGGAATTAAAAAAAAAAGCAAAAAAAAAAAAATTCAGTAAACAACACTTAGACTTAATTTAAAAGGGACAAATCAGCGAGGCATAATAGATCGCGATAATTTGTTTTCGGCGTAGAAAAATACAGAAAAATAATCATGACTGTATTTCTTTAAATCCAAATATTTTTTTTTAATTAAGAACATTATTTCTTTCTTCAAAAGTTGAAATAAAGTTTTTTTGGGCTTGTTCTGTTATTGTTATTTTGGAATTATGTTAAAAAAATTTTTTTTTTTTTAAATTAGAATTTTTAAAAATATTTTATGATTTTATGTGGAGGAAAAACCCCTACAGAAATAGGAAAACAAAGAAAAATAAAAAAAAAAAGAATAAACAAGACATAATTGTTTTAGAAAGACAGTTAATTTATTTAACAAAGCTATGAAAATAGCCTTCAGCCTACATAAATTTTCATGTGATTTCTAATTAGTCCTATTAAATTAAAAACGCAAAAAGAAACACAAATTTAAAGTGAATTTATTTAAGATGCAAAGCAATCATAAGCTGTGGTATAAAAATAGATAGATAAATGTATATATATATATTTATACCACAGCTTAAGATCTTCTAAAATCTACAGATATTTGACTTGGTGATCAAATGTTTCCATATTTGTATCAAACTAAGTTGTCACAAAAGAGAAATTCTCAGTATTTTTTTTTCTTCTACAGAAGAAGTAAAATAAAAAGAATGTTTAAGATTTAGCTCACTTAACTGTTAGTTATGATCTACTAATTGCTTGGAAACTGCTAAGTATGTTGCAAATAAAATTTAAAGAATGACAAAAGCTTAAAAAGGAGTACGAAAATAAAGCGAAACGGTCTTAAAGGCTTAAAAGAGAAAGAAGAGTATTGTTACAAAATTGGTTGGATATTGTGCACGCTTATGCATTTTAATATAATCAATATCCAAAGATATGTAGAGCTTTTTGCTTTCAAAGACAAAAATCGATGATCTGGTTAAATGGGAAATACAAATGGAAATTTTTTGAAGGCGAAAGAAAGTCTATTGATAAAGGTTTCATTAAAAAAATATGAGAATATAAAGAATAAAATAAGTATTGCTATTTTAAGAAATAGAAATTACTTCGTAAGGATATGAAAACAAAAGTCGTATGTTTGAAAGTGATATATATTCTTCAGAAGGAGAAGAGCAAAGTTCATCTTTTGTTCCATCCCCCAAAAAGTAGTAGGAAGAATATTGACAATAGGGCTTCTGAAATTCTTAATGCTGCAAAGTTAAGTGATATAAAAGTAGCTATTGTTTTAATAATAGAAACACCTAAAATTCAAGTAGTGATAAATCTGAGTTCGAGCTGAACAAATCCTGTATACGACGCCTGAGGAAAGCAGAAAATTTAGAGCTCAAGATTTTAAAAAAAAGCAGTTTTCAGCTGATTTTTCTTTGAATATTCATTATGACGGATAATTTTTAGCAAACATTGTATGAAATGAATCTGTTGACAGACTACCAATCATTGTTTCAGGAAAAGGCCTTGATCAACTACTTTTAATACCAGAACAGCCATCAGGAGCAAGGGAGCATCAATAGTTACTGTTATTCAAGGACCACCGAAATACTAGAACACTGGAGAATTATACATCATAAAAAATTGTTTGCGTTGTAATCCATCTTCAGTATACACAGGGTTACGAAGAGGAAGGAGCATGTGTCCATATTGAGCAAAAGCTCCACATACAAATGTTCCGGATCCATTAGCAATGCTTTCTACGTGTCCTCAAAGTCATGCTTGAGGCATTTGATGTTAAATTAATTGGGGTTTCAAACGGGAATGACATACTTATGTTTAAACGATTTAAAAAGTTGGAGAGGTCAGTATATCACAGTTATTTTCAATTTGCTACATCTGATGTTTCAGTTAATGAAAAAAAAAAAAAACTATAAACAGTGCACTGGATATTGAGTTTGCAAAAATTCCACAAAAAATTGCAGAAAATCATTTTTAACGCTGCAAGGGGAAGGAAAGACCTTTAATGGTTCTCGATGGTTGGGAAAGACACTTTATTCATCCAAGATATATTTATTCAAAGATAAATTTAATTGGACAAACAAGAAGAATCAGTAATTCGCGATATTTACTCGTTTGTTGCGAAATGTTTTGTTAACTGCTTGTTTCAAGCGACATTTGTTTATTTTGTGCCAAGAAATGATTTGAAGTTCTTAGAAGTTTTTGGTTATTTATGGTACCTGTCAGAGGAGCGTGTTGTCTTTTTTTGACAAGTGTGTTTCTCATGAAAGGAAACATGAATAGGAAATGGTGGATGCTTTAAAAACGGAACAAAAATATGAATTCTTGAAATCAGACATATCAGCAAGTAATGAATCCATGAACACGATATATCATATTGGAGAGAAGACGCATCCTAAAAAAGAAAAATAAAAAAAAAATATTTGACTTAGGAAATGTTATTAATGAAATAATACAGCGTAAAAGGGCACTACTGAAAAGTATAATTAATTTTATACAAAGAGCAAAAGCAATATTTATTGTTGATTGTAAAGCAATTTGAAAGAAATATCCAGACACTAAAATATCTACTTTAAGGACTTAAAAGAAAGTATAGAAATAAACTATAATTTTTTTTAGATTTATAGGTTAGTTTAACTAATCGAAAATCTTTTAAATTGTAATGACGTATTTAATAAATAAAGTTAGCATATTTCTAATTTTTCCTGAAATTGAAAAACCTTCAGCAGTGGTTGCGGCTTCTAAGACGACATAAAAACATTAAAAAAATTATAGAAATTATTTTTTATGAAGCAGATACAAATAAAAGGGTTGTCCACTTGAAATTTACGGGGTAAAAACCCACTAAAAAGAGTTCTAAAAGAAACTGCATTCTTTCATAAAATGTCACGATAAAAAAGATCGATTTGATCTCAAACATTTTTATCAAATCACGATTTGAACATTAAACTCATTTAAAAATTGGAAAGAACTATATTTCATAGATTACACTCTATTTCTCTTAAAAGATGAAATATTGTCCAATAATTATTTCATGCAATCTCATACACACAAACGAATAAAAGCATGGAAATGCCATAATAAATCACAGAACAACACATTTACACGTCTTTACTGTCTTTGACCGAGAATTAAATATTGATATGATCTGAAAGAGATGGCCGAACCTGCTCTTGGAAGCATTCCAACAACTCTGTAAAATGGACAGAAAGCAGTTCTGTGTTAAAGTAATTGCTTTAAATTTTTCTCGTTTCTTCGCGGAGGCTACACATCACTTCTTGAAAGAAATAGAGGAGATCGCTCTGTTCCGCTAATGGTGATGGTGTTCCTGAGAGAAGTTGACTCTCTTGTGAACAGAACTCTTTTTGGCAAAAGCGCTATTTATTAAATAGAAAGGTTGGTGATTGATAAATTCGTAGAACAAATAATGATAACAAAAAGATAGAGGGAAAGGTGAAACAAATTATTTTCATTGAGAGAAAGTTTCTACTTATAATCATTTATTTTTAAGATGTAAGCATGGGACATGTATGGAATCGAAAAAAAAAAAATTGTTTAGTTTTCTTATATTATAAATCAGATTAAATTTTTGTGTATGTGAAAATCTGAAGATCGTTTGATTAATAGCAATGATAACTTATATTGAATAAAAAAAATATTTGTCTTTATTGAATGAAATTTTCTTTTCATCAACATTTTCTGAGATCTGAAACCGGAATTGAAAAAAAAATATATATTAGGCTATTAAAATTAAAATTCAACTTGTTTGATAACAAAATTTGATTAATTTGTAAAAATATTGCTATTAAAAGTGTTTGCTTAAAAACATATTCTTAGCATAATATTCACGTAAGTCAAAATACATATTTTTAAGAATATCCTTAATAAAATATAGCTACTTTCACCTTAATTTCTTTTAACAAAAAGCTCTATTGAATTGTACTGCAACAATTTACCATTTATCCTTTTAAATAACAATGGAAACCGTAATAAAGCATTTACTTTGATTAACCAGCGTTTAGATAACATGTCGTTACCAGATTTAAAATAGAAAATAATTTCGTTAGAAATTTTCTATAGTAAATTATGAAATTCCTTACAGATAACGAAATTGTACACAATACTTTAAAAGCCTTACATAATGCTAAATAAAATAGTTAGGATAGAATTGGAACAATTCTGGAAAACGAATCATCAATAGTAAAGAGTACGAATAAGTTTTCATTGTTGTGCAATGCCCTTCCATTAAATATAGAGACATAATAAAGTATTCTTTTTGAACAAATTGAATGGAGCATATTCACGAAATATTAAACCATTACCATTACAAGAAAGAATCCAAGAAACACTCAGGCTTAACGATCAGTGCGAAAACACCTCACATCTAAAATGCAAATCATCCATAATATTCCAATTAACGTCAAGGCACTGCTTTGGCGTTGGGAACTCATTCCGCCTTTCTTATTGCCTTTTCAGGCCGTTTTAACTTCCGCATTCTCTTTCTCGTGCACGGAATAGGCGTTCTTTTAAACTGCTCATGTTCTTTTCTGCCTGCATAAATCTCAGTTCGTCTATACCTGCTTCAAAGAGGGCCGAATTCTCGCTCCGGAACCCTGGAATGGTAATGAAGTTTCATGTAATAGGCGTGGAACCGAACGCGATTCCCCCAGGGATGTAAAGTTATCAGAAACTAAAGGTAACATTTGAGGAAAATGGACGATGTTTCTCAAATTAGCCCTGGAACTTCTGTCGACTTAATTTTGCAAACTCGCCAGAAACCACAGCATTTATGAATATTGATTAGGTTGCTCACGAAAGAAATATGCCCTGATATTTAGTAAAAACCCTTCAAGACAAAAAGAAAAATACTGCTTTTGGAACAGGGCCAAAATTAAGGATGTAGAGATTTGTTGGAATGTATTAGTCCAGTGGTTAATTACTTAAATAATAAGCAAAAAAGACTTTGAAAATAATTTAGAAACAGAATAATTTTTTAACAGAATAACAGTTTTTAAAATAACGCAAATAAATTAGAAAAATTTGAAAATATATTTAATTTGACAGTAGTAAACCTTGACATACTGTTCCAATTACAATTTTTCTTATGACCACGGTTCATTAATTGACATTATGGTTCCAATGTCTCTACAATAAGATGAGATTGATTTTAGTTTCAATATTTTCATTTTGCCTCTTCTTAACTAAAAATTCTTAAATTTGAATAAATATTTTAAATTTAAACATGTATTCAACGTACGCAATTTAATTAAAGAAAAAAAGAATTGAAGGGACTGAAAAATACCGAATATAAATATATACCGTAAGAACAAAGAATTGCGTGAAGAATCAAGAAAGAAGTATCTGAATCTAACTGAAATTCATTGTAACTATTTTTTTGATACAATATGCAAATAAAAAATTAAAAGCTAATAAATGAATAAATGTAAAATAGGAAAAATTAAAATTCCAGGCCATAATTTCAATTTGAAATAAATTTAGTTTTAATAAAAGTGTTCGCGCACAATGTTGAGCTTAGGTTGAGTCTTTTGAAGGCGACATTATTAGATTCAGAGTACATATAATACATCATAATTTATTTATAAGTTTTATAAATTTAAAATTTTTAGAAGTTTTCATAATTTCGGATTAACAGGTTCTTAGGATAGCAGAAATAAATTCGAAAATGGGGGAATAAATTTTATTTGCCAGTAGTAATCCTGGACATACTAAGTGTGTATTTCTATATATCTACAATATCTACAATATGACGAGAATAATTTCTGTTTCAATATTTTCATTTCTTCTCCCCTTTATTAAAAAAATGCTTTGAATTTTTTTTATTTAAAATTTGTATTCAACATACCCAATTTAATTGAAGAGGAACTAATTCCAAGGATCGCGGAATACCGATTTATGGCTACGTGTGCGCAGCTAGCATATAGGATATCTGAGGTTTGAATCCCTGGTGGCATATGCGTTGCAGTCACCAACTTCACATATTTGAAATGGTTTTGATGACATCTTGAATAAGGATCACGCATGGAGTCAAATTACTTTCTGGGATTTCCAGGTTTTCTTGCATTCATTGAGCTCAGATAAAACTGTTACCCATGAAAGTCTTCGCAGATCATTTTTTAGTGATATGACTTCACGAGTCTTCCAGTGTAATAAAAGAAAATTAAATTTTATTGTTTTAAATACCAATAAGAGTAAATTTATTATTATTATATTTTTTAATTCTTAATATTTTTACACTGATAGTAATTTAAGCATAATTTATATAACTATTCATAAAAAATATTTATATATATATTTGAAATAAGATTTATCAAATAGAATACAAGAAAGCATTCATTAACAACATGAAAACAAAAAAGTGTTACTGAAAATATTTTTTTGTTAAATGCTAATATGATTCTGGAGAATTTTTAATAAGGTTCTCACACCTTTTTTTCAGAGAGGTAAACGCAAAGAAAAATGACACTCACTAAATAAAAAAAAAAAATAAAATAATAAAAAAAAGGAGTCGAAATGGAAACAAACATGAGTCGATACAGAAGTACAGACAGGCATCAGCACGTAGAACAGCTCAACCGGATTAGATGCGATGGGGGAAAAAAAAAAACTTGTGTCTCGCCTTCATTATGGGCGCTCAGAATAGACAAGAGTTGATAAAAAGAGGAGTCCGTGGCTTGGCGGATGAAAGAAAAGAATCGAACTCAATCTGAATGTGGAACTCCAGTCTTAGAAGGAAGAGTTTCTTTCCTTTTTAATTTTCATGCTCTTTGTGCGTGACCATCTTCATTGAAATAGATTGGAGGGGGTGTTTTTTTTTACTTCTTTTTCTTGTTTCTTTCAAAAAGGTATTATCGGAGTAAGGCGAGTTGGCTTGCTTTCCTATGAAAGCTTGTAAAGATTAGGGCTCTGATTATTGGGAGGAAGTTATTGGAATTCAGATGCATAGAATTAGAAAAGTGCCTTGTTTTTGTTAGGAATTTTTTATTTACTATCCTGAAGAAAAGTGACCCTTTTCGTTTGGTATGTTAGCATCGAGTTACTTTTCTTGAGCTCTACTTTTTCATTTGCTTTTAAATATTCAAAGCAATATTGATATATATATATATATATATATATAATGTTAGTAAATATTTTATATATATATATACATAATGTTAGTAAATATTTTAGTGGAAAACATTGCTAACATGTTTAAATTTTTTATGCCTAAATTAGTGTTAGAATTTTTTTTATACAATGAATTTGAGTTAAATTATTTAGAATATCAAATAAATTTGATTATACTATTAATAGTTTCATGTATTTATATTTTTACATCTATTGTAAATTTTTAATACTATTATAAATTTTTAATCCTATTATAAATTTTTAATTATATAAATTTTTAATCCTATTATAAATTTTTAATCCTATTATAAATTTTTAATCATATTATAATATTTCTTGTGAACTTAAGCAAAAATCGTACGGTTTGAAATAGAATACAGGAATTTGTTTCAGATAAATAGAATAGATAAACAAAAAGTGTACTCAAAATATTTTTTTCTTTAAATGCTAATAGGATATATAATTTTTAATAAGATTCTCACACTTTTTCCTGAGAGATAAACGTGAAGAAAAATTACACTCACTACAAAAAAAAGAAAAAATAAAAAAAGGAATCGGAAAAAGAAACACACTTGAGTCGATACTGAAGTACGGACAGGCGTCAGCACGTAAAAGATCTTAACGGGATTAGATGCAAAGAAAAAAACTCACCTTGTATCTCGCCTTCATTATGGGGCTCAGAACAGACAAGAGTTCATACAAAGAGGAGTCCGTGGCTTGGCGGAGGAAAGAAAAGAATCGAACTCAATATGAATGTGGAACTCCAGCTGAGAACGAAGAGTTTCTTTTTCATTTTAATTTCCATTGCTGTTTGTGCGTGACTATCTTCATTGAAATGGATTGGTGGGGCTTGTTTTTTTCTTTCAAAAGGTATTATTGGAATAATGCATGTCGGTTTGCTTTCCCATGAAAACTTGTAAAAATTCGGATTGTGATTATTGGGTGAAAGTTATTGGAATTCAGATACATAGAATTAGAAAGTGCCTTGATTACGTTAGTTTTTTTTTATTTTCTATCCTAAAGAAGAAGCGTTTTTTTCTTTTAGTATTTTAGCATCAATTTAGTTTTCTTAAGCAGTATTTTTTTGTTTGTTTTTAAATATTCAGAGCAATATTGAATTTCATAATTACGCGAATATATGTTGTTGCTGTGCTTAATCATCAATGTATTGCAGTTTGGGACGGACTTCCATGAGCATCCACTCATGGTTGAAGGGTAATGTGACAGCATGGTTGACAGCTTCTGTTGTGATGGAGCACCCGTAGGTAAAAATGTGACTTGGCTCCTAATCGCTGAAGAAAGAGGGCAGTGCTTTCTGGGAGGTCTTTTAGGGCACATAGCCTGCATTTGCATGTCGTATTGGAGAAAACCTGGAAACTCCCACCAGATAGTCCGATTAACGAGGCAAGATGCCAAACGTCACAAATATCATCGAGGCTCTTCGTTTTTGAAGCAATGTGTAAACAGAGAGAACAGCGGATTGAATCTCCGCCCTAACTCTCACCAATAGCACACATTGGCACTGAGCAACAAGTTGGACACGCGAATACACACACACACACACACACACACACACACACACACACACACACACACACACACACACACACACACACACACACACACACACACACACACACACACACACACACACACACACACACACACATATATATATATATATAAGTTGAATTTTAGTGAAAAGAGATTAAAGCTTGTGTAAAATTTTATGTGAAATTCAGTGTTAAAATGTTTTAAACTCAATGAATATGAGCTAATGACTTATAAATATCAAATAAATTTAATCATATCATAATATTTTTGTGAGCTCAACCAATAAACAAATTCAATTTTTTTCAAATTTCAATTTTTTTCAAATTCAATTTTTAAAATTGAATAAATGCATTTATTTCAGACAAATAGAATAAATGAAATTCTATAACCATGAACTCAAAATTAATAATTTAAAAATACAACCTTGTATTAAAAAAATAAAGCACTAATATTCAAAGTAAAGCTATACAAAGTCTACTAATTATTCAAAATCAACATAATTATGCTGGAAATTCAAGACATTCCTAGACAAAATTCAGACAGAAACACTTAGATATAGATTTAAATAATTACCAGAAAGAATATTTATGGGATTTAGTTGGGACTTTTCTAATATATTAGACAGTTTAATAAGTACATTTCATTTTATAGAATAATTTAATATGCCATTATGATCTTCTATTATTACAACTGGAACTCGTCTACTAGCTAACTTTTCTACCTTATTCTTATCTCCCATTACCCCCCATCTCACTTTCTGAATTTTCTCTATCAACTTTTAGATAATTGAGAAAGAAATCATTAATTTATCAAGATTAACTTCTTTTCACCATCTGATCTAGATTAGGGGATGAGAAAAAAATTAGACTTAAGATAGATTAAATAGAAGATAAGATTTAGATTTTTTTTTTTTTTTGAAATTTACTTTATGAAAACTGTTTTTTTTTTGCCCAGTATAGTATTCCTTTATTTTCAATTCTTTTGTTTTGAATATTTCATAACCACATAAATTAAAAAGAAAAATTAAGCAAGCGCAGATACGAAAATTAAATTATCCAGTGCATTCCAATAACTGTATATTTGATTTGTCTTAAAGACAATATAAATAACCAGATGTGTGGTACAATGAATTGCAAATCAGATCACTTTAAATCGTTAGAAATCATATCATATCTTGTAGACGTTTATATTTGCCCATTTTTGGAGTCAAATATTAAATGGTATAAATTCAAAGAAATCAATAAGAATTAAAATAAAAATTATAAATAAAAACTGAAGTTACTTAAAAACCCCCTCTATTTTAAAAATTGGAAAATATTTTCCTAACATACATTTTGTAATAGTGAAAATTTGTATTATTTTTTTTTTATTTTGAATTACAGATTGAACATTGTGAACATTCACTGCATTGCACATAAAAACCGGTGCAATTGTTTATAAAAAAAGACAGAATATATTTTCAATAATGTGAAGTGTATTATTTAAATTAAGTGTTTATGCTTAGATACTTGCATATATATATATACATTTAGTGTACAATAAATTCTACAAAGTAAATGTGCAGCTTTCTGACTACAAATGAAGAATAATTGCTATTCATCAATCTGAATAAGCTAAAAGGAGTAGAAAAAAACGAAAACGTTAAAAATAAAGGATGACAATGTCCTACATAATGTTGTAATAATCAAAAGTGCAAACAGTTGTGTACTGCATCTGATTCAGAACAGTTTAGTTGATTATGTTCTTATGCGTATATATATATATCCTGGAATTTAGTAGTTTGATAAAGAAATGATGAAAACTTCAGAGTTATATAATTTAACCAAGTAATTTAATTGGTAATAGAAGAGTTGGTTAAATAATTATCTTAACTAAAACAAAGCAGGTAAATGAAAAATTCCTCTTTTATTGCTTCCATTGTGAAAAAGACATTTTTAAATCTAATTAAGGATTATCCTTTTATTTACGTATATTTTTGTCGTGCAATTAAATTATTTATATGTAATACATCTACGATTTCAAAGCTATAATTTCATAAAAAAATCGAATAACAAATTTAAAATTACTGTGTACTCTTAATGAAAAAAAAAAATCAAAACCTTTTTCGGCATGATTCTAGAAAAACGAAGTAAACTTAAAAGAATTCCCGTGCAGGGTATTTGCAAATTAGAATAGAATGAGAGGAGTTCTATGTTAAGTATTTACTGTGAAATTTAGTTTACACTGTGAATATTACACAGTTTTTCGGAAGACGTCCTACAAGCATAAGTTGTCACTACCGACACAAAAAAGTAGCTCCTCTCGTACGTCATCATCAAAGATATTGAGAATTGTCCCCAGTAACAAGTCAATTTTTGGTACACACTCTCAGATGATTATTTTTAAAATATTAATGAATATATACAGAAATTTTACATTTCATCTTGGATTATATGCCATCCTCTCACATCATTTAATCTTAAATGAATATTATTATATTCAATTAAATAATGACATGTATAAAAATTGAACAAGATTTATATCATATACCTTGAGAAATTCCTCTCAAATAAAGACCTTTCAGGCATTAATATCCTCACTCTTACAAGAATAGAATTTGCTACTTTAAATTTTGATAAACAATTTTATTTTCTACACGCTTGGTGACAACATTTTTCATTAGATGGACAATTCTGCAAATGCCAGGTGTCATATTTGAGCAATTAATAATCTTAATTAAATATTAAAAAAAACGTACTTCTTTTCAGTTCTGTAGTAAATTAAATTCCGACCTCTACATTTTTGTTATGTTGCATTTGTTTTGTTTGTTTGTTTGTTTGTTGGCATCGATAAAGGTCTTTTTAAAAAAATTTATTAACTTTTTTATTTACCTTTTTATTTTATATTCAAATAAAAGCAAGAAATAAAGAAGAGAAAGTATAAACAGATAAAGTATTTTAAAAATATTAGAAAAGTCAACGTGAATATATCTATTTAAAGATTTCAGTGTGAAATATATTAAGCCTTTACATATTTAGCTATTAAAGCTGATAAAGAAGGAATAACAAATATCAGCCGCATGCTGAATGACACGTTGCTGCTGAAAAGCAATCCATCATATTAAATGTGTGACATAAAATCCCGAGAAGTTTCCCAAATGAAGATGGTAAGCTTTTTCTGAAAAGTAGTTCTTTAAAGTAGTTTAAACTCAACATTACGAACTGAAATCAATCACTGTCGCCTTATTTATAACAGGAGCTTTTCAAAAAGTAATGAGTCGTATTGTGATATCATGGTGAAGGACACTATTATTAAAGTCAAACTTTTACTCTGAAAAACAATTTTTGACTTAGGGGATGCAAAGTCAATACAATAAGTCAATTTTGTTTTTGTTGAATTAGGGTGAAAGAAAAACTTCTAAAAGAACTTCAACCAAAAGACATACTTATTGAATTTTATGTAATCAACAAATCTTTCAAAAAAGCATTTGAAATATTTTTCATCGATATTCCTTGTAGTATTATCCTTAGAATCTATAGAACAAATAAAGTTTATTTCGGAAAGACCTAGTTTATGTGACTTTCGTATTTAGTTGAATCTTTTATTCGAATATTTTTATCTGTTATCAGTATCGGAAATCCTGAAAGAATTGATTGGATCGATATTTTAAGAGAGCTCCAGTTCGTAAGAATCCTTTGGTATTCTGAAAAAAGTACTGTTCTATATAAAGGAATGCAATTTTAATGTAAGTGTGATTGAATGAAATGCTACAAGATATTATTTAACATTACATTTAAAAAAAAACCTATTATTATTTTACATATTCAGGTAACTGGAAATTTTTATTTTAGAAACTTACCGTTTAGCGTTAAAACTGATTGCTAAAATTTCAGCGCAGAAATTATTCAGAAGAAAAACTATTTCTGGAGTATATTTAATTGCCCATTTTTAATGGGGACATAATAAATGTTGGACAATTATCTGACAAAAAGCTATATTCTACATAAATCATATGAATATTTAAGATGGGCGTATATCAAGAGGCTATTATTTAACAGCCACAAAAATTTTCTTTTTAATATTTTAAAATAACTGTCTGTGTTTTAAATCATTTTAAATCTAAATTAATGAGATTGTACTTTGAGAATCAGTAGAAAAATTTGATTATTTTTTATAATGTTGGATTTAAATTTGTCTTAAAATAAAAAAAAAAAAACATTTAAGATTATTTTTTTTTGAATAGTAAATGTTTTCCTACCAACCCTTATTATTAGAAAAATCAATTATTTATATTTATATTATTATTGCCAACATTTATTAATATAAGTTTATTAAAAAATAATAGCTAAAAATAACTTAAGTAATAATAGTATAACTGCTAAAATAATTAATAAAAATAATTGCTTGAAATAATATTTTTCCAAAGAAATTAAAAAGTGAAAAGTTAGTTTCCAAATGTTATGCTATTCATAATAGTACAATTAAATCAAACTAATCTTCATGTATTCTATTCTATAATCATATATATTATTCCTACATATATTATTATCTTATCCACATATTCTTATCTATATTATTATTATATAAATATATTATAGAAGATATTCTATTCTATATTTTTTATCAAATAAGCACTCTTAAGCAATGATTCTCAGATTTAAATTTTTAAGCTTATCTCCGCATTTATTTTTGCTATAAATCGTGTCCTACATATGTAAAATTGACTGACAGATAATTAAGGTGCTTTAGGAGAAAATGCACCATATTTTCGTGTTATAATGAAAAAAATCCTAGAAAACTTCCACTAGAAAGGGAATTGTAAATGGGAAATGCTAACAAACACTGTATAAATCATCGTCAAGTCTCTTGTAGCTGCGAACATGATTTGCACTAGAACAGGCTCAGATATATAATTCAAATATGAGCGCTAACGGCGTTCTTTACTACTAGGCCGTGTGTTGGGCTGCTTCACCCTTTTAGTAGAAAAATAAATATATCATTCAACAAATCGGTGTTCAATATCGAGGCCTTATTATTTATTTTATATTAAGCTGCATATAAATGAAAGTAATAAATAATTTAATTCAGATTATTAAGAAGATTAAGAATTAATTAAAACAATTAAAGAAAAATTGAATTTATTTTGGAAAAATCAACGAAATTATCAATGTTGTGGATTCCTTTACTTGTGCTGAAAATGTTTACTAGAAAGCTTATCTTATTATTATTAAACTTTATTCGGTGTGGTTGTGTTGAGATAGTGTGTTGAAGTGCAGGTTTTAGAACTCAGATTTATGTACACAAGCACCAACACCACACACGCTGGCGCTCGAAGCCACAGGTTTCGGGTTTCAGTCCTGGCGGTGCCCTTCATGTTTGTTCAGAATACACTTTAAACAGTAGGTCACAGTATATTATGACTGTAGAGTGTAGGCTGACAACCCTACTTCGTAACAAGAAAACATCTCCTGACTTAAAATCTGCCAAAAGGCAGACGGCCTTGGCTCACCATGGGACTGTTACTCCAATGAAGAAGAAGAAAGTAGTTTAATTTTACTTGAAGACAATATGTTGCGTTCCCTTTCAATCTTTCGAGTTTCGCAAATTGAGAACCAAAAGATATGACTAATAAAAGAAAAAAAAAAAAATAATCACTTCTTATATTAAAAACTATCATATCAGCATTGATGAAAAATTAATTTTAAAAAGCAAAATCCCAATCGTCATGTTTAAAAAATGTAGCTATGAATATGTGTATGTATGCAGAGAGCAGGAATTAAAAAAATAAAGCAAAAATATTCAGTAAGCGACACTTGATCTAATTTAAAAAGGGAAAGATCAGCGAGACATAATAGATCGCGATGATTTGTTTTTCGGTGTACAGAAATTGAGAAAAAAAATATTGTGTAATTATAGTTGAAATTAATCGACTGTGTTTGCTTAATTCCATATATTTTATTTATTAAGAACATTATTTCTTTTTGAAAAACTGAATTCTTTGTTTTGTGCAGGTTTTCTTATTCTTATTTTGGATTTATGTTTTTTAAACACATTTTTTTTTTTGAGAATAGAACTTTAAAAATATTTTGTTAGTAACCTAGGATTTTATATAAAGAAAAAATTACAGAAATGTTAAAACAAAGAAAAATAATAAAGAGAATAAACAAGGTATAATTTTTTTTTTTTTTAGAAAGACAATTTATTTACCACACCAAGAAAATAACAGTCAACATATATAAAATTTTATGTAATTCCTAATTAGACCCACAATTAAATAAAAAAGGCGAAAAAAATAATAATAAATAAAAATTAATTAAAGAATTTAAAATGAATTTATTTAAGTTGCAAAGTGCGCATAAGCTGTTGTATAAATATAAATATACATATAATCTTCTAAAATATAAATAATATCAAAAATTTACAGATATTTGGTTTGGAGCTCAAATCTTTATATAATTGTATCAAATAAAATTGTCATCTAAAAAAAAAAGGAAATTCTCAGCATATTTTTTTCTTCTACAGAAATGAAAATTGTAAAATTAATATTTTGCTCACTGAACCGTTAGTTATGATCAGCTCCTTGCTTGTTAAATCAATTAGATTGTAATTACATATTTAATAAATAAAATGGGAAACAGATAAATGTTGAAGATAAAATTTAAAGAATGACAAAAGCTTAAAAAGGTGTAGGAAAATAAAAACCAAATGTTCTTGAAGCCTTAAAACAGAAAGGAAGAGTATTGTTACAAAATTGGTTGGATATTGTGCACTCTAACGCCTTTGATATGATCAAAATTCAAAAGATATAGAACTTTTACTTTCTCAAAGACAAAAGCGATGATCTAGTAAAATGGATTATGCAAATGGAAATTTTGAACGAAAGGAAGTCTATTGATAAAGGTTTCATTAAAAAAATATGAGAATATAAAGAATAAAATTAAGTATCGCTATTTTAAGAAAGAAAAATTACTTCGTAAGGACATGAAAACATTATTTATTTTGTGCCAATAAATGATCTGAAGTTGGTTATTTATGATACCTGTCAAAGGAGCTTGTTGTCTTTTTTTTTTGACAGCTATGTTTGTCATGAAATGAAAAATGAATATAAAACGGTGGATGCTTTAAAAACGAAAGAAAATTATGAACTCTTTAAATGAGCCTGATTTGATTAACAAGTAATGAATCATAAAGGGCCTGCATGATTTAATATGAACTAGTATCATCCACATTTTAGAAATCTTTCAATCATGGATATTTTTGCAAAACACGATATATCATATTGGAAAGAAGACGAATCCCTACAAAGAAAAAAAATAAAAATATTTGAATTATGAAGTGTTATAAATGAAATAATAGAACGTGAAATAACACTATTGAAAAGTATAATTAATTTCATACAAAGAGCAAAAGCAATATTTATTGTTGTTAGTAAAGCAAATTTGAAAGAAATATCCGGACACTAAAAAAATCTACTTTGTGGACTTAAAAGGAAGTATAAAAATAAACAGTAATTCTTTTTAGATTTATAGGATAATTTAACAAATCGAAAATCAATTAGATTGTAATGGCATATTTAATAAATAAAGTTAGTATGTTTCTAATTTTCCTGAAATTTGAAAAACTTTCAGCAGTGGTCGCGACATAAAAATATTAACAAAAAAATTATAGTAATTATTTTCTATGAAGTCGATCCAAATGATAGGTTTCCCATTTGATATTTACAAAATTTAAAAAGGTTAATATAGTATAAAGACTATCTTACTACACATCCTTTCATAAAATATTACGATAAAAAAAGTTTTCTTTGATCTCAAACATTTTTATCAAATCACGATTTGAACATTAAGCTCATTTAAAGATTGGAAAGAACTATATTTCATAGATGACACTCTATTTCTCTTAAAGGATCAAATATTGTCCAATAATTATTTCATGAAATCTCATACACATAAACGAATGAAAGCATGGAAATGCAATAATATATCATAGAACATAACACAATTTACACTTCTTTTTACAGTCTTTGACCGAGAATTAAATATTGATATGATCTGGAAAGAGATGGCCGAACCTGCTCTTGGAAGCATTCCAACAGCTCTGTAAAATGGACAAAATCAGTTCCATGTTAAAGTAATTGCTTTAAATCTTTCTTTGTGGAGGCTATACATCACTTCTTGAAAGAAATAAAGGCAGATCGTTCTCTTCCGTTAATGGTGATAACGTTCTGTAGGAAGTTGACTCTCTGCTGAACAGAACTCTTTTGACAAAAGCGCTATTTATTAAATAGAAAGGTTGGTGATTGATAAATTCGTAGAACGAATAGTGATAACAAAAGATAGGGGCAAAAGTTGTAACAAATTATTTTCATTGAGAGGAAGTTTCTGCTTATAAACATTTTTTTAATGAAAGTACAAGAGACGTATGGAATCGAGGAAAAAAATGTTCAAATTTCTAATTAAATAAGATTAAATTTTTTTCTACTCGAAAAATCTGAAGATCATTTAATTAATGGCAATAGTAATAATTTATAGTGAATACATAAAAAGTATTCATATTTATGAATGAAATTTTCTGAAAAATTGAGACCTGGGGAACAGGAATTAAATATATATATATATATATCAGTGGTAATTTTTCATAATTAAGATTCAATTTGTTTGATAAGAAAATCTGAATATTGTTAAAAATATTGCTATTAAAAGTAATAGTGGTAAATAGTGATGCGTGTAGTAGAGAAAATATTAAAATAATAATTAATAAACGACTGGAATTGTAATAAATAAATATAGTAAGAATTAATATTATAATAAAAGAAAAATTTTACATAAATTGTGTTAATGAAAGCTTCATTTCATTATCGATTTCTCAGTACAAAATTATTGAAAAGTGGCAAGGGTTACTTTTATTATTATTTATAAGTACACCTTAAGGCAATTAAAATAATTTTACTAATTGTAATGAAGATAAAAACTGTTTATTGTAGCATTGAAAATATAGTAATTTACATATGAATATGAAAATATCAAAATAAAATAAAGGATATGAAAAATTGAATACACTTATTATTATATTCCAGTACTTACAGATTTTCATAGTATCTTGGCATCTTTAAATAATTAAATTTTGAGTTCAGGAATCAAGCTGAAAACTTGGTTAGAAAACAATGCAGTTAGTAAAATATTTTCCAATATTTCAACTTTTCGAAAAAAAGGCAAAACCTTGTTTTATTATCCTGTCCGAAAAATTTTCATGAAAAAAAAGGTTAAAATATAAAATAATATATTTTGGAAATAAAAAAAGGCTGTAAAGATTTGATTATATTATTAAGGTATTGCTTACTATACCCAATGGAATGAAAAACAGCATATCAAATGTATAAAGCGAGTTAGATTTTTGATTTGCAAATAAGGACAAAAAAAAAAAAAACATTCTCGATTAAAGAAAATAACAAATATTTTTTTAATGCAAGTTTATAAAGTTTTTTTATATTTTCACCGATGGATCTCATAAATCAAATCACGTCTTATAAAATCGTGTGCTTCCATAAGGCATTTTAATTACCAAAATTTTACAATAATTCTAATTTATTGTAAAATGTTCATACTTTTTGACGAAACTATTTGATTTTTTATATAAAATAAAAAGTGATAGATTTTATATAAAAAAAAATATAAAAGGACTTGTCATTTAAAAAACGTATGTACTTTAAAAATAAATTTTCAACGTTAATATTATTTAAAAGACCATACTTTTCACCATTTATTTATTAATATTATACATTTTGGAAAAGAATTTTGCTTACAAACATATTCTTATCGTAATGATCATGGAAATCAAATCTTTATTTTCGAGAATTATCTTATTAACATAGAACCACTTTCACCTTACATTCTTAATTAACAAAAAGCTCTATTGAATTCTGTCGTAACTATATACTACTCATCCTTTTAAATAACAATGGAAACCCGTCAATTTGTTAAGTGACGTAAGTTTCGTCAGAAATTTCCTTTACCAAATTATGAAATTCATTACAGGTAATGAAATTGTACATAACACTTTAAAACCTAACACCATACTAATTAAAATTGATAGAATCAGGACTGGAACAATTCTAGAAAATGAATCATAAATTGGTTCATTTGTAAAGAGTATGAATAGGTTTTGTTGTGCAATGCCATTCCATTAAATAGAGAGAGACGTAGAGAAATATTCTTTGAACAAATTGTTTGGAAACTATTCGCGAAATATTAAACCATTACCATTAAAAGAAAGTGGAAAGAATCCAAGAAACACTCAGGCTTAACGATAAGTGCGAAAACACCTCACATCTAAAATGCAAATCATCCATAATATTCAAATTAACGTCAAGGGGCTGCTCTGGTGTTGGGAACTCATTCCGCCTTTCTTATTACCTTTTCAAGCCGTTTTAACTTCCACCTTCTCTCTCTCGTGCACGGAATAGGCGTTCTTTTAAAACTGCTCATGTTCTTTTCTGGCTGCATAAATCTCAGTTCGTCTATACCTGCTTCAAAGAGGGCCGAATTCCCCGCTCTGGGACCCTGGAATGGTAATGAGGTTTCGTGTAATAGGCGTGGAACCGAACGCGATTCCCCAGGGATGTAAAATTATCAGAAACTAAAGGTAACATTTGAAGGAAAATGGATGGTGTTTCTCAAATTAGACGTGGAACTTCTGCCGTTTTAATTTCGCAGACTCGCCAGAAACCACAGCATTTATGAACATTGATTAGGTTGCTTGTGAAAGAAATATACCGTGATATTTAGTAAAGGTCTTCAATACAAAAAAAAAAAAATTACTGCTTTTGAAACAGGACCGAAATTAAGAATGTAGTGAGTTGTTGGAATCTATTAATCCAGTAGTTAAAATACAAGTAGTAAACTACACAAATACTTTGAAAAGAATTTAGAAAACAAAATAATGTTCTAATATTTCTTTTTAACAGGTTGTTAGGATAGCAAATTAAATTCGGAAATGTGGGAATAAATTTCATTTGACGGTAGTAATCCTTGATTTACTAAGTGTGTATTCCAATGTTTGTAGAATAAGACAAGAATGATTTCTATTTCAATATTTTCATTCGTCTTCCCTTGATTTAAATCGCAATGAGATAATTTTCAATCAATGAAAGAACCCTCCACACTATTTTGCCAGTTAAATAATCAGAGTACCCTATTTGATGTCAGTTTCTGTCTTTCTTTGATGAACAAATCTTTGACAGCATGAAACCAACGTTACACTAAATGTAATGCAGGAATGCAATTAAAAAATTTTGTATTATAATTCTTGACACAAGATAAACTGTTGATATCTGTTTTTTACAGTTTTTATATAAGTGAAATTCACGAATAGTTGTCACGGTGATGGGTAAACAGCTTTTCTAAATTTTCTTCTCTTCCTTCTATATGCTTTCTTAGCCGCGTTATTTTTATTAAACGCTCTCCAAATGCACCTGAGGCTACTATAACAGCCCTACCCCCTGATCATTTAATTCTCCCTTAAGTAGAGGTATTGTTCACTTTTTTTCAAATAGTGGCATAAACTAAAAGAACCACCCATAATTAGTTTTAAATCAGTCGCATTAAAGAGTAATCAACCTCTCAAGTTACTTTGCAGGCTAATGACCTTTAATTTGAATATTATTTGTGGTTCTGCAGGTGCTCAAATCATAATCGATCTTACCGAATATTCATTGTCTTTTTGGTTGTTATTAATTCAATTGTTGTTGGGTAAGCTGCTTCAGATTTGCTTAAAAATTGCACATTTTTTACACAATCATTTAATGAGGCTCTAAGGAACAAACAGTAATAATAATAAATCCAATGACATTATGTCCAAAAATCTGAAGTGAAGTAGCGTATCTCGATAGAAACTCAATAAAAAAAGCACTATTTTAAAGATTCAATAACATTTCCATGATAGGGGAGTGAAGTGCTATCTTGTTGAAAGAGGAAATTTGAAGAAATACAAAGCACTCCAACATGTCGAGATTAAAGTGTCTTGTTATTGTTTCATTTTTACGCAACCTTTTTTGTGCGGGTTTCGTTTTTGTATGTCTCTTTCATTTTCGATGAATTTGAAGATATTGTCCGAAGTGCTCTTAGATTAAGATAATTCTGTCTTAATATGTAATTTTTCGTTGTTTAATATATTTATAATCAGTATTCGGCTATCCATTCAATTAGTTACTCGTTAATTAAATTGTGTATTTTGAATAAAAATTTAAAATTTCATTCAAATTTAAACATTTATAGCCAAGGGACGACGAATGAAATTATTGAAACCGAAATCATTCTCGTCTTATTAAAGAGAGATTGGAATACACATTTAGTATGTCAAGGATTACTACTGTCAAATGAAATTTATTACCCCATTTTCGAATTTATTTTGCCAACCTAACAACTTACTAATCCGAAATATTAAAAAATTATTCGGTTTTCTAAATTCTTGATTTAGAAACCTTTTTTTTGTTTATTGAAGTAATAAACAAAATGAAGACTTTGAAAAGTCTTCATTTTGTTTATTACTTCAATAATTAACCACTGGAATAATACATTCCAAAAACTCTCTGCATCCTTAATTTTGGCCCGGTTTCAAAAAGCAGTAATTTAGTTTTGTCTTGAAGGGCTTTTACTAACTATCACGGCATATTTCTTTCACAAGCAACCTAATCAATATTCATAAATGATGTGGTTTCTGGCGAGTCTGCGAAATTAAGACGGCAAAAATTCCACTGCTAATTTGAGAACACCATCCAGTTTCCTCAAATGCTACCTTTAGTTTCTAATAACTTGCCATCCCTGGGGGGAATTGCGTTCGGTTCCACGCCTATTACACGAAACCTCATTACCATTCCTGGGTCCCGGCGCGGGGAACTCAAACCCCTCTTTGTGCAGGTATAGACGAACTGAGATTTATGCAGCCAGAAAAGAACAGTTTAAAAAGAACGCCTATTCCGTGCACGAGAGAGAGAGAGAAGGTGGAAGTTAAAACGGCTTGGAAAAGGTAATAAGAAAGGCGGAATGAGTTCCCAACACCAAAAGCAGTCCCTTGACATTAATTGGAATATTATGGATGATTTGCATTTTTAGATGAGAAGTGTTTTCTCACTGATCGTTAAACCTGAGTATTTCTTGGATTCTTTTCACTTTCTTGTAATGGTAATGGCTTAATATTTCGTGAATGTGCTCCATTCAATTTGTTCAAAGAATATTTATTTGTGTCTCTCTATTTAATAGAATGGCATTGCACAACAAAGGAAACCTATTCATACTCTTTACAGCAGAATTAATTCATGATTCATTTTCCAGCAATGTTCCAATTCTTATTCTAACTATTTTAATTAGTTTTATGTTCGGTTTTAAAGTGTTATGTACAATTTTATAATCCGTAATGAATTTCATAATTTTCTAAAGGAAATTTCTAACAAAATTTATCTCTTATTTTAAATCTACTGAACGAATTGTTATCTAAACCAAAGTTAATCAAAATGAATTTTCTTCATGGTTATTTACTAGGTTAAATTGTACATTTTTACAACAGAACTCAATAGAGCTTTTGTTAACTCAGAAATTTAGGTGAAATAGTTATATTTTAATAAGGAAATTCTTGAAAATAATTGCTGCATTTATGTGAATATTACGCTAAGAATAGGTTTTAAGAATTTAATAAAAATCATATTTATTAAATCATTTTTATAAAAACATGGAACACTTTATGGTTTGTAATAAAAAGAAATTAGTTGTTTTTAAAAACGAAAAAAAAAACTTTTATTTTTTGTTTTTCAAATGTGCAGATAACAAATCTGACGCAAAATATTACGTGATAATTCATGTGTTTGGCATTTTTTTTCATTTCAACTACAGTCATTTCTTTGGAAAATGAGTAAGTTGTAAGTCGATAATTTTTATAACAGACGGACTCGTATCGAACGATTGCACATTCATTAATTTCTCATTAAATTTTTTCATACTATATTTATGCAAAGGGGAGGATTTCTTTTGCAGAGGAATTCTGTTTTAAAGTCTTATGAGATTCGCAGAAATTTATAACATGTATTCTTATTTTCTGATTTGTAGAAAAGATCTAAAAATACGTGCAAAAAAGTTAATGTATATTGTATGAAAAAGTATTTAAAATGAGCGTCTATTAGATTCAGAAAATTCTTTCTTAATACGTAATTTTTTGTTGTTTCAGAATACATTTATATTCAGTACTCCGCTATCCTTTGAACTAATAATCATTAATTAAATTATGTATGCCGATTACAAATTTAAAATTTAAAATATTTATTCAAATTAAGCATTTTTAGTCAATCAAAGATGAATAAAATTATTGAAATCGAAATCAGTCTCGTGTTATAGAAGAGACATTAGAACAGACATTTAATATGTGAAAGACTACTGCTGTCAAATTAAATTTATTTACCCATTTTCAAATTTATTTTGTTATCCTCACCATTTGCTAAACCGAAATATTAAAAAAATTATTCTGTTCTCTAAATTCTTTTCAAAGTCTTTATGTTGTTTATTACTTAAGTAATTAACCACTGGACTAATACATTCCAACAACTCGCTGCACCCTTAATTTTTGGCCCTGTTTCAAAAAGCAGTAATTTATTTTTTGTCTTGAAGGGCTTTACTAAATATCAGGGCATATTTCTTTCACAAGCAACCTAATCAATATTCATAAATGCTATGGTTTCTGGCGAGTCTGCGAAATGAAGACGACAGAAGTTCCACAGCTAATTTGAGAACACCATCCATTTTCCTCAAATGTTACCTTTAGTTTCTGATAACTTTACATCCCTGGGGGAATTGCGTTCAGTTCCACGTCTATTACACGATACCTCATTACCATTCCAAGGTCCCGGAGCGGGGAATTCGGCCCTCTTTGAAGCAGGTATAGAACGAATTGATATTTATGCAGGCAGAAAAGAACAGTTTAAAAAAGAACGCCTATTCCGTGCACGAGAGAGAGGGTGGAAGTTGAAACGGCCTGGAAAAGGCAATAAGAAAGGCGGAATGAGTTCCCAACACCAAAGCAGTCCCTTGACATTAATTGGAATATTATGGATGATTTGCATTTTAGATGTGAGGTGTTTTCGCACTTATCGTTAAGCCTGAGTGTTTCTTGGATTCTTTCCACTTTCTTGTATTGGTAATGGTTTAATATTTCGTGAATATGCTCCATTCAATTCGTTCAAAGAATATTTCTTTGTGTATCTCTATTTAATGGAATTGTAATGCCCAACAAAAGAAATCTATTTATACTCTTTACAACTGAATCAATTGATCATTCGTTTTCCAGAAATGTTCCACTCCTTATTCTAACTATTTTAATTACTATTGCGTTGGGTTTCTATCGTGTTTTTGTACAATTTTATTATCTGTAATGAATTTCATAATTTGCTTAAGGGAATTTCCAAGGAACTTTATTTCTTATTTTAAATCTGCTAACGAATTATTATCTAAACTATGGTTAATCAAAGCGAATGGATTAATATTATGGTTTCGATTGTTATTTAAAAGGAAAAACGGTACATTGTTACAACAGAATTCACAAGAACTAGAATTAGAATTCACTTTTTAACTGAGAAATTAAGGTGCAAGTAGTTATATTTTTAATAAGGATATTCTTAAGAATGGAAGAGTTTGTGTTCTGTTTAAGTGAATCTGTTAATCTGTGAATTACGTTGGTTTTGAATCTGTGTTTTGATTTACGTGATTATTACGCTAAGAATAAGTTTTAAACCAACTTCTTTTCCAGAATAATATTAATAAATAAATGGTGAAAACGATAAAATATTTATGATCTATGAAATATTTTTAACATAATTGAACATTTAATTTTTAAAGTGCAATTTTTTTAGATGACAAATGATTTTATAGTGTTTTTGTAATATAAGATCACTCACTCATATTTTATGCAAGTCGTGCTGAATGTTCAATGTTTGTGTCGAAAATATGAATATTTTACAATAAATTACTTTATATGAAATATAAATAAAGTATTTTATATCTGTTGCAAATAAAAATCATTTGCATTAAGTCCTCTATATAAAAACATTGATCGCTTTTTGGTTTGCAATAAAAAAATGATTTGTTTTTGAAGAGAAAAAAACCCTCTTATTTTCTGTTTTTACAGCTGTGTAGAGAACACACCTGTCGCAAATTATTACTTGATATGATAGATATTTTTCTATTACAAAATGATTGCAAGCACAAACTAAAATAAAATGAATTGCAATATTTTTCTCTTTTAAATAATAAAAAATATATTGTTTTTAGTAAATGCAACCAAAAAAAATTGTAAATATGTGTAAAAGCTATTTTTGAAGTTCAGATCTTGCACCATTTCATTCTAACACAATTTTTTCAAAATACATTGTTGTTTTTTTTTTAATTATGTATACACTTTAAAAAAAAATCAAACTTACTTCATAAACTAATCACGTTTACTTAACCACGTAACAAAATGTCTTGAAATATTCAAATGGAAATTAAATAATTGCATTAAAAATTTTTGTAAATAATAACGAATTGAACTGGAAGAATTTCTCAAAAAAAAAAATAATAATAATGAAAATAAAGCATATGAATTGTTATTAAACTCCTTATATATTTTATGATACTATGCCAAAGATTATGATTCTGAAGGAACATAAGCAATACATTATTTGTACTTTAATCATGTGTCGCCGTTTAGAATAGATTTGCATAAATAGTAGGACGACACCTGACTTGAGACTTAATGGTTGAGCACTCAAATATGTGAAAAGGGATGATGGCTGGTTACCACTGATTGCGTGAATTACAGTCATTTCTTTAGAAAATGAGTAGACTTGGTAATTTTGTAATAGATTGACAAAATACTACACATCTGTTGATGTTTGACTAAGTTTTTTTTTTGTTTCCCAGATCTTAATTTCAGAAAATGTTGGACAAAAGAAAATTTCATTTAATAATTATTTTTTTTATTCAATATAAGTTATTATCATTGTTATTAATTAAACTACCTTCAGAATTTTTTTAAATAAACGAAAATTTAATCTTTTCATAAGAAAACTGAAAATTATTTTTTCGATTCCATGCATCTAACATGCTTTCATCTTGAAAAAAAATGATCATAAGCAAAAATTTTCTGTCAATGCAAATAATTTGTTTCACCTTTCCCCTATCTTTTGTTATCATTATTTGTTCTACGAATTTATCAATCGCCAACCTTTCTATTTAATAAATAGCGCTTTTGCCAAAGGAGTTCTGTTCACAAGAGAGTCAACTTCCCTCGGTACATCATCACCATCAACGGAAGAGGACGATCTCCCTCTATTTTCTTTCAAGAAGTGATGTGTAGCCCCTGAGAAGAAACGAGAAAGATTTAAAGCAATTACTTTAACACAGAACTGCTTTCTGTCCATTTTACAGAGTTGTTGGAATGCTTCCAAGAGCAGGTTCGGCCATCTCTTTCCAGATCATATCAATATTTAATTCTCGGTCAAAGACAGTAAAGACGTGTAAATGTGTTGTTCTGTGATTTATTATGGCATTTCCATGCTTTCATTCGTTTATGTGTATGAGATTTCATGAAATAATTATTGGATAATAATTCATCCGTTAAGAAAAAAATAGAGTGTAATTTATGAAATATAGTAGTTCTGTCCAATCTCTAAATGAGTTTAATCTTCAAATCGTGATTTGATAAAAAGTTTCATATCAAAGGATTTTTTCTGTAATCGTAATATTTTATGAATGATGTGTAGTAGAAAATCTTTACATTAAAGTAAGCTTTTTTTTTTTGGAAATTTCAAAAAGGGGGAACTCTGTCAAATTGATCTAGTTTATAAGAAATAATTACTGTATTTTTTTTTTTCATTTTTTAAGTCATTTTAAGAGTCGCGACCAAGGCTGAAATTTTTTCAGTTTCAGGAAAAATTCAACTTAAACTTATTAAATATATTAATGTAATCTAGAAGATTTTTGATTTGTTGCATTTTAAAGAGAACTATGAAGGTAAAATAGAATCACAGTTTGTTGTTTATACTTCCTTTTAAGTCCATAAAGTATATTTTGTAGTCTGGATATTTCTTTTAAATTGCTTTACTAACAACAATAAGTATTGCGTTTGCTCTTGGACATTTGCGTGAAATTAATAGTACTATTCAATTTAACTATTATTACTACTATTATTAACTATTATTACTATTGTACTATTCAATTTTTTTTTCACATTTTAATTCTATTAACTTATTTATAACACTTAATAAATCAATTATTTTTTTTTTACTTTTCTTGTAAGATTCGTCTTCTTTCCATTATGATATATCTTTATCGCAAAAATACTGATGATTTAAAGATCTTTAAAAAGCAGAGTATTTAATTCAAATATAAAATCATGCAGGCTCTTTATGATTACATGGACCAACTCAAGCTCGTTTCAAGGGCTCATAATTTTCATGCATTTTAAAACATCCCACATTTTCTTTTCATTTTCATTTCATGAGAAACATATTCGTTAAAAACAACAACAGGCTGCTTTGATTAGTACCACAAATAGATATAAAAGAACCTCAAGGCATTTCTTGCGACAAAACAAGCATATGACGCACAAAACAAGCAGTTCACAAAACATTTCACATAAGAACATCGTGAATTACAGATTCTTTTTTTTGTCCAAGTTAAATTGCCCCCTGAATAAATATATATTGGGTGAATACATTGTCTTTTCATCGAGTACGATGAATGATTGGTAGTCATCTCTATAATTTTACTCGATACTAAAACTGATTCCGGCGATATTTGAAATACCTGTTCAATCGATTCAAACGGTGTCCCCGGGTGGTCCCGGAGTAGCACAATGCTAAATCAGTGTGAATACGGTGTTTGTGGAACGATATGGGTTTCATTTTTGGCGAAAAAAAGTCACGAAGAATCAATGCAGTGTGAGCTGGCGCATTCAGTGTTTTCGGTACCAATTAAGATTTGAGGCGTTTGAGGCTCAAAACATCTTTTAAAATGGAATTTTGTAATTCCAATATCATCAGAAAGGTCTCTAATTGTTAATCAACGATTTCCAGGCACCAAATCTAATTTTTGAACGTGAGCTTCGTCGGTTGATGACCAGAGAGCTCTTCGTCTTCAACGCCTTCTCTGCCTTCTTTGAACTGTTTTTACCACATCTAAACATTTCTTTCCGATATAGGGAATGCTCACCGAACGCCTTTTGCAACATTCTATACGTTTCCGTAAACAAATTTAATGCAAGTTCCTGAGAAATTAATTTAGACATTTCAAAAATCGCCGGAATCAGTTTTAGCATCTCACAAAACCAAGTGTAACTCAAACACTAATGAATATTTTGACTAAAATTTCACACAGATGTCAAGGACAGTGCCGAAAACCCAAAAAGAAAAAAAAAAAAATTGAAATGCGATATGTTCGGGAAATTTAAATTGAAAACTGGTCTTACTTTTGGACTCAGTAGCATGTGTAACAGTATTTATACCACAAGTGTTTTATGTGCGCTATTTTAAATAAATAAAGTTTCAATTTTTTTTGCATTTTTAATTTATTGCTTTGACTAATTAGTAAGCACATAAAACTTTATGTAGAATGAAGGCTCTTTTCGTGGCTTTGTTAAATGAATTAACTGCGCTTCTGAAAAATCCCTTGTTTATTCTCCTTTTATTTTTATTTGTTTTCCCATTTCTGTAATTTATATATATATATATATATATATAATTCTAGGTAACTAATAAAATATTTTTAAAACTTCTATTCTCAAGAAGAAAAATGTGCTTAAATATATAATTGCAAAAATAACAATAGCAGAACAAACAAAAAAAACTTGACTTCAGCTTTTTCAAACAGAAATAATGCCCTTAATAAAAAAAAATATTTGGAATTAAGCAAACACAGTCAATTTGTTTCAACTATAATTACTGACGATTATTTTTCTCCATTATTCTACACCGTAAACAAATTATCGCGATCTATTATGCTGATTTTTTTTCCTTTTTAAATGAAGATCAAGTGTTGCTCACAGAATTTTTTTTTTTTTTTTTTTTTTTTTTTGCTTTATTTTTTAATTCCATCTCCCATACATCTAATACATATTCATAGCTAATTTTTTTAAAACATGGGGAGAGGAATTTTGCTTTATGAATTAATTTTTCAGCAATGTTGCGTAGATAGTTTTTTAATATAGGAGCTGATTACTTTTTTTTTTGATTTGTGGTACTCATATCTTTTGGTTCCCAATCTGCAAGACGCGAATCTCAAGATGATCGTGAACAGATTGGAATAGAACCCAACATATTGTCTTCAAGTTTAAAGTTAAAACTGTTTTAAAAGAAGTAAAAAATAATTAGAAAAAAGGGATAAAATAGCATCTTATTAACACATGTAGAGCTTTTGCAGAGCTCTTTTTTTTAATATACACTTTTAGACTCGGTTCCTATCGCCTGGCGCTTGGTGCCACAGGTTTCGCCCACACGGTGCCATAGATGATTGTAGTCATTCGGAATCCGCTTTTTAATCGTTGATCCCGGTTTTAATGAGACTAGAGACATCACTATAAAATAACCTAAATTTTCTACTGCAAAATACAATCATATCAGTTTACATTGAAAATAATTAAAAACACAGACAGTTATTTTAAAATGACAAAAAAAAAAAAAAAAAAAAAAAAAAAAAAAAAAATTCTGTGGCTGTTGTACCAAATTAAATAACAGTCAATTCTTTGAGATGTACGTCCATCTTAAATATTCATATGATTTATGCAGAATACAGTTTTTGTCAGAAAATTATTCAATGTTTATTAAGTCACCAATAAAAATGGACAATTAAATATACTTCAGAAATAGTTTTTCTTCTAAACAATTTCTTTGTTGAACTTTAGCAATTAGTTTTAACACTAAACATTAAGTTTTTAAAATAAAAATTTCCAGTTACCCGAATGTGTAAAATAATGTATGGTTTTGTTAATATTATATTAAACAATTTCCTGTAACATTTCATTCAATCGCACTTTTTATTAAAATTGCATGTCCTTATGTAGAACAAAATTTTATTTTCAGAAATAACCAAAGCATTTTTATGGATAGGAGCTCTCTTAAAATATCGATCCAATCAATGCTTTCGGGATTTACAATACTGATAACAGAGAAGATATCCGAACAAAAGATTCAACTTAATACCAAAGTCAGACAGAACTCGGTCTTTCCTAAATAAACTTTATTTGTTCTATAGATTCTAAGGATAATACTACAAGGAATATCGATGAAAAATATTTCAAATGCTTTTTTGAAAGATTTGTTGATTACATAAAATTCAATAAGTATGTCTTTTGGTTGAACTTCTTTTAGTAGTTTTTTCTTTCACCCTAATTCAACAAAAAAAAACCTGACTTATTGTATTGACTTGCATCCACAAAGTTGAAAATTGTTTTCAAAGAAAAGCTAGCTTTCACAATATTATCCTTCACTGTAATATCACAATTCGACTCATTACTTTTGAAAAGCTCCTGTTATAAATAAGGCGACAGTGATTGATTTCAGTTCGTAACACTGAGTCTAAACTCCTTTAAAGAACTTCTTTTCAGGAAAGCTTACCAACTCCTTCATTTCGGAAAACTTCTTAGGATTTTAGTTTGCGCTTTTAATATGATGGATTGCTCTTCAGCAGAAACGTGTCATTCAGCATGTGGTTGATCTTTGTTATTCCTTCTATATCAGTTCTAATAACAAGTAATATAGAAAAAAAAAAAAATTTAAAGTCAATTCCTACTTTTTTTTTTTTTTCACTATATTGCAGAAAATCCATTATAAATAATTTTCATTTATTTTTTAAGTTTATCTGGCGCCATCTATTGATAGACTAATTAAATTTAATTACTGAATTAATATTTGAAAAAACTGTATCAACATCAAGTGTCATCCACCACAAGTTAAAAAATGTATTTGAACTTGAGTGGATGAATAAAAAGTTACGATTAAAAATTTGAACAAGAGATATATATATATATAGTGAAAGTGTGAGCTAATAGCAGGAATTGAACAAGGCTTGAGTAAAGGTTTATTGTACACTCATGCCTATAAATTAAGGATAATGAAGTTCAGGCAAAGAAAGAGACAGAAGCAAAACAAATTTGACTTATTTGTAAAGTCTATTTATTAAACAAAAGATAAAGAGCAAAAAAGATGCTATATGTTTGACATAATTAATAAAAATTGCGATTTTGACTCCCAGGAGCAAATTTCAAAAAGAACCTATTTACAAAAAACAGTATAACATGGTCAGTATGATGGTTAATATGGAGTATGTCTCCCGGACGATGCAATACAGGCCTTACAACGCCTAGGCATGCTGAGTATCAAATTATCAATCTGATCTTGGGAATATTACACCACTCATCAAGCAATGCCCTCCGAAGTTCCGGTTGACAGGTGGGAGAGGGTTGACGGGCTGCAATTCGTCGGCCAAGCATATCCCACACATGCTCTATTGGATTAAAAGTCCGGTGAGTATGCTGGCCAATCCATACGTGTGATATTCTCCAATTGAAGGCATTCGTCTACAATGTTTGCATCGTGAGGACGGGCGTTGTCCTGAAACAAACGTACATGTTGTTCCAGAATGACATCCCGATAGATGTGGTCTGTCATCGTTACACTCTGAACATGCAGGTCAGTTCTGGAACCAAGAATAATTCCTCCCCAAACGAGCCATCCTGCACCACCGTAACGGTGTCGTTCAATGGTGTTCTCTTGGTGGTAACGAGTACCTGGCGCTCTCCACATGAAAGTCCGGCGCCGAATTAGACTGCAAACTAAACCTGGACTCGTCGGAAAACATCACACCAGACCACTGTTGCTGTGTCCACAATGCATGCTCTCTACTCAAGGTTAATCGCAGGCGACAGTGAGTTGCGGAACACAACTGACAGGCCTACGAGCATATAGACCAATGTGCCCTAAGCGTCTGTATACGGTCTGCCTTGAAACTGTCGTACCGGTAGCTGAAGAGAGCTGACGAGACAGGTCTGATGCTGTGCTCCGTCTGTTTCTTTTGGCAGTAACTGCTAAATACCGGTCCTCATTCGGCGTTGTAACTCGGGGCGACCTGTGCTGTAACATCTACTCCCATTACCATCATCTTGGAAAAAAAGATGGAAGATGACAGTCTGGGCGATTGCAAGTTCCTCGAATACTTCCAGCTGGATACGTCCACATTCCAGTCGTCCAATAATTCTACCACGTAAAAATCATCCAAATGAATCATCAATCCTTTGTGCCATAACTATGCGGTTATTGCACTGAAAGGTTTTTAAAGCGCTTGTGAACAATTTTACTTCTTTGCCACCAGCTTTTAACTAGAATAATTGTGTTCATTGTTTGAAATCTCGTACAAATAATGCTACTACTATGAGTAACATAAAATGTACAGGACGGAATTTAATTTACTGCAGAACTGAAAAGAAGTACAATTTTTTTTTTCAAATAATTAATTAAGACTATTAACTGCTCATATATGACACCTGACATTTGTAAAATTGTCAGCCTAATGAAGAATGTAGCCACCAAGTGAATGAATCTGACCAGGCCTTGGTGTAGAAATAAAATTGTTTATCAAAATTTGAAGTAGCAAATTCTATTCTTGTCACAGTGAGGATATTAATGCCTCAAACATCTTTGGGAGGAGTTTGACAAGGTATATGAAATAAATCTAGTTCAATTTTTATACAAGTCATTATTTGGGAATAATAAAATATGATAATATCTTTTAACAGTAAATGATATGAGAGGTTGTCATATAATCTAAGATGAACTGTAAAATTTCTGTATTTGTTCATTAATATTTTGTAAATAGTCATCTGTGAGTTATTATCAAAAATTATTATGCTGCTGGTGACAATTCTTCTCAATATTAAATACTGTATATTAGCTTACAACAAATCTTTGATGATGGCGTACTTGAGAGGAATGTCAGTAGTGACGACTTATGCATATAGGACATCTTCCAAACATATAAGTGAGTAAATATTTAACAACATAATGAATGGTATAATTTTTCTCATTCTATTCTAATTTGCAAATAAACGTAAAGAATTCACATGCAGGATATTTCGTTTTTTTGTATAAACTTGCCGAAAAGATTACTTTTTTTCATTAAGTGCGTCCAAAAGGTCAGACTAATCTTCAATTTAAAATTCCTGGGGCTTATGGAATTTCATTTTTATTTTTTTCTAGATTTCTGGCACTGTAATTGACATCAAAATATTCATTAGTGTTTGAGTCCTTGCTTGGCTTTGTGAGACACTAAAACTGATTCTGGCTATTTTTGAAATGTTTGAATTAATTGAGCAAAGAACTTGCATTCAATTTTGTTTTGCAGAAACGTATAGAATGAAACAGTTCAAAGAAGGCAGAGAACGCGTTGAAGACGTAGAGCCCCCTCTGGTCGATTGTCAACCTCAACCGACAAAGCTGACGTCCAAAAAAAAAAGATTTGGTGCTAAGATTTAAAGATTTGGTGCTTGCAAACCGTCTAATTACAATTAGATGATGTTGGAATTTCAAAAAGGTTCGGCCAATTCCATTTTGAACCTCAAACACGTCAAATCTCGATTGGTACCGAAAAATACTGAACGCGCCAGATCACACTGCATTGACTCTTCGGGCCTTTTTCGCCAAAAATGAAACCCATATATCACTCCACAACCGCCGTCTTCACACCGGGCGACTTCTGGCTATTCCCTAAACTCAAAAGACCCCTCCAGGGACACCATTAAGAGATTCAACGAATAGCCACGCGCTTTGAAGGCCATCCCTGCCGATGACTTTTAGCATGCATTGTGGATTGGAAAAAGTTGGCATAAGTGCATTGTGTCCGGAGGGGATTACTTTTTTGAAAGCGATGAAATAAATTTGGAAGTATAAATAAAGAGTTTTGAAAAAATAAAACTTTTATAAAAAATATTTCTTTTTGGGCACAGTAGTATACTGTAATTTAAAATTTGTTATCCAGTTTTTTAAAAATTGTAGCTTTGAAATTGTATAGGCACTACATATTTTAAATATTTTAATTGCACTACAAAAACATATGTAAATAAAAGAATAATCCCTAATTCAATTCAAAAAAATGTCTTTTTCACAATGGAAGCAGGAAAAGAGGTATTTTTCCTTTTCCTGATTTGCTTTAGTGAAGATAATTATTTTAACCGACTCTTCTATTACCAATGAAATTACTTGGTTAAATTATATAATTCCAAAGTTATTTATCAAACTACAGAATTCCAGGATACATATATACACATAATAGTATAATCAACTAATCTGTTCTAAATCAGATGCAATATGCAACTGTTTGCACATTTGATTATTACAACATTCTGTAAGACATTACCATCATTTATTTTCAACGTTTTTGTCTTTTTCTATCTCTTTTAGCTTATTTAGATTGATGAACAGCAATTATTCTTCATTTGCAGCCAGAACGCTGCACATTTACTTTGTAGAATTTATTCTACAGAAAATGTATATCTATCTAACTATCTATCAATATATATATACTGTTAAATTAAAATATTACTTTGCATTTTTTTACACACGTAGAATAGTAAATATGTTCTTAATTTAATATTATTATTATATCTTTTACTATTAATTTATTTAATCAATCTATAAATTAATTCTTATATCCTATTCTTAATCAAATTATTGTAAGTATATTCTATATTATAAACAATTGCACATGTTTTTATGTACAATGCTCCAGTCTGCATTTCGGAATAAAAAAATATAACACAAATCTTCGCTATTATATAAAGGTATTATATTAGGCAAATATTTTCCAAATTATAAAATAGAGTGGGTATTTTATAGTAGAGTGAATATAAGTTCAAAGTTTGTCTAATTTTTATTTTATTTTCATCCTTATGGATTTTCTTTAAAATTTATTCCATTTAATTTTTTTGAAGCTAAACAGAGCAAACCTAAACATCTTTTTAAGTGTCTACATTAGATTATCTGATTCATGAAGATTTATGTCTTTATTTGCAATTCATTGAACCAAATCTATCTATTTATATTGCCATTAGACAAATAAAATATAAGGTCATTAGAATACACTGGAAAATTTAATTTACGTACATTCCCTTTTGCATAAAATTTAAAATTTTATAAAAATTTAATAAAAATTTAAATTGCATAAAATTTTTTTAAATTTTATGTGGTTATGAAATATTAAATAAATTTTAAAATAAATGAGTACTACAGGGGGAAAAAAAGAGTTTCGATAAAAAAAAAAGAGTAAATTTAAAAAAAATCTAAATCAAAAGCTAAATCATTCTTACCATCTAAAGATTAGATAGTGAGAAAGAAGTTAATCTTTGATAAATAATGATTTTGTCAATTATCGAAAAATTGAGAGCAAATTCAGAAAGTGAGATAGAGTAATAATGGGCAATCAGAATAAGATATAAAAGTTACCTAGTAGACGAGTTCCAGTTTGACAGAGATTATCCAGAAATTATGTGATTTATGTCTTTTTTGTTTGAGTAAATTGCGAATATTTGAATGAAGAGATATCTTTAATCATTTTTAGGGGGCGCATGGAATTCGGGTATGTTTAAATCCGTGTCAGGTCTGACGAATGCTTTGGAAATTGAGGCTCACTTCTAATCTGTTCCTACGTCTATTAGATTCAAAAAGAAGCCCACAGTATTCGTTTTATTTATTTGTAGTTTTTTCTAGTGTGAGAGTTAAAGGATTTTTTTTTTTGTCTAGAGTGGATGACTCTTAAGTACTACTTGTATTCGGCGATCCGAGGAACTTCTTTATCAAATGCTTTTATTGAGATAGACTATTTTTCTATTTTCTACTGGTAAAAATAGAAAAGCGGTTTTTTCCTGTGTTTATTATGACTTTTCTAGTTTATCATTAAGTTTTTTTGCCAGAATGGTTTCGATGCATCTTATTTTATCTGTAAATAATTTTATCGAAATAGTAAATGGAAAAATGTAATAAGTGAAGATCACAACATGACATGTTAAATTATTTTATAAAATGAAATGTATTATTAACATCTCCAATAAATCCCACAAATATTCTTTTCTGATAATTATTTCAATTTATATGTAAGTGTTTCTGTCTGAATTCTGCCTTGAAATTTGTGTGTTATAAAAAAAAAATGAAACACTATCTCGAGTATAACTATGATGTTTTTGATTAATTATCAGACATTTTGCAGCTTCGCCCCTGGGAAAAACAATAAAATGATTTTTGTTTATTTTTAAAATTCATGATTGCATTTTTAAGTACTAAATTAAGTTAATATCTCTTAATCCCTCAAGTTAAATTGTGTTTAACTTGGAGGATTAAAGACATCTATTCTATTTATCTTAAAATAATTCAATTTAAAAATTATTTTTATTGAATTCAGAAAAAAAAACCTATAATATGATTAAATGTGTTTCATCACATTAAGTAATTTAACTCATTATATTTACAAAATTTTCAAATACTATTTTACATACAACATTTTGAAACACATGCTTTAGTAACTTTTTTGCACTAAAAATGTGCTATACATATATATACAACTTGTGTGCAAAAACGGCTAAACATGTAAAAATTTAGCAGATAGCCATAAAATTGCAGAAAAGGAGATCTGAGATCATCAGTACAATGAACACGTAAGTCAGTAGGAAACGTCATCGTATGCAAATATCAGGAACGAAACGTCGGAGGCGACGTGAGCTTACGCAAAAACGCGCGTGATGCGCCTACGCGCAGCTCAACAGTGGTAGAAAAAAAGGACCGAGACGCACAACATATTCGCTGCAAGTGCCAGTGAGTCAGTTCGTGAACATGGCTTCAGAAGAAATCACCTGGACGACTCACATGTGGAAGAATGGATCGGAAAGCTGGAGGAGGGGCGTACTGTCATTGGAATGTAGCCAGAGTTCGAATCAAAGTGTCGTTTAGTGCGCTTGGAAAGCGTTCCGCCACAGGTACAGCTGTTCGAAAGGTGGTGGTGGCCGACCGAGGAAGACAACTGCAGGGGAGACCGATATCGTCCTGCAGGCGAAAAGAGGCCGGACAGCACGATCAGCAAGCGCCATTGCCTCCAACCTGTACAGTAACGGGGTGATGACAAGTGTCGCGATTTTCACTGGCCGAACGCCTTCACAAAAGTGCGGGTCTCTGTTTCGCTCCGCCGTCCTGAACGCTGCCTCCGTTATTTGAAAATTGGCCACCGACGCCAACGCTTGCGGTGCAGAGAGCACAAACTGGACAAATGATCAGTGAGTCTGTGCCCTCTTTACGGATTCTGTGTACACCAAAGCAATTATCGATGCATTTTGATTCGGAGGTCGGGACCCGGTTTTTATCCAGTAATCTCAAGGAAAGACACCGTTATGGTGGTTCTGAGTTCTTAACTGTGAGCTGTACACGCTGAACAGGCGGCGAACTGAGCTCCACGTTTTCCGCACAGAATGTCTGTAACCGGTCTGCTATTGGAGGTACTCATCTATGTGCATCTGTTCAGAGGTGCCATTGGCCCATACTTCATTTTTATGGATGACAATGCACGGCCACATTGGACTTCTTGCTGTTGAGGAGCTACTGGAAGGGTGAATATCATCACTCAAAGGAATTGGCCAGCGTACTCCCCAGATTGGAACTCTGGCATCCAACATGTGTGTGGCTGCTTTTGAGACGCACATTCGCACTCCATATCCGCCGAGGAGTGTCGCAACAGTCAACCACTCAAACCGCTCCTACGCCCGAGAACTGTTGCCAGCCGGCTGCTGAGTTCTGAGTAGTGTGCAGAAGTGTCGAAAGCAGCAACGGCCCTGCGCAGAAGTGAGGAGCATATCCTATAATTAAGGAACGCTATACTGCCTGTACGTTCAACTCCTCGCTCTTGGACGAAGACAATCATAAATCACGATGATTACGCCATGCTTTCAATAAAGCTTGTTTTTTGTTTGATTCCATACAGTGTGCACTGTATTCCTTTTCGGCGCCTTGATGCTTTCAGCCATCCTTACGCACAGCGCACACTCTCTCCTCATTTTCTGAATGTCATGTCTTCCTCAGATGAATTACTTTGTGCAGTTTTTGCAAAAAACCCACCAGTTGCTTAAGTTTTTACACTAGTGTATATATCGTAAATGTTTACAAACTTATGTACTCGTATAATTATTAAATTCAATATTGATCTGTGCAAATGTAAGCAAATGAAAAAATGCTAAGCCTAGAAAGCTATCTTGATCTTTAAAATAACAAATGAAAAGGGACGCTTTCTTTAAGATAGTAAATAAAAAACTAACAAAAAATAAGGCACTTTTCTAATTCTAAATCTGGGAAATTAAATGTCCCCTCAATAATCAAGACCCTAATCTCTACAAGTTTCATGGGAAAGCAAATCAACTCGCATTGGCACTACCTTTTTGAAAGAAACAGAAAAAAAATAAGCACCAATCCATTTTCAATGAAGATGGTCACGCACAAAGAGCATGGAAATTAAAAAAGAAAAATCTCTGTTCTTGAGTTGGAGGTCCCCACATTTAGATTGAGGTTCGATTCTTTTCTTTCATCCGCCAAGCCACGGACTCCTCTTTGTAGCATGAACTCTTGTCTGTTTTGAGCGCCCTGTGGAAGGCGAGACACAAGCTTCCACTTTGGACCGGTTTTCTAATCCGGATGGAAGCTCTTTGCATTTTCCTATATACTTCTGTATCGACTCATGTTTATTTCGTTTTCGACTCTCCTTTTGTGTTTTTTATTTTTATTTTTTTGTATGAAGTGGTGTCCTCATTTTTGCTTCACGTTTATCTCATACTAGAAAAAGTGTGAGAACATACCAAAATTTTTCTTCAAGTCATATTAACATTTTAATAAAAAAAAAAAAAAATTTTTTTTTTTAATGAGTAATACTTTTGTTTTAATGTTGTTATTTGATAAGCTTTCCCAGCATACATTATATTTCAAATGTAATATTTTTTGCAGTCTAAGTATGCAGGATTCCTCGTTCAGTGTTGTTAAACTCATCAAAGTAGCTCTGTGATTCTTGCTGAATTTTTGTGCATGTTTGGTAGGATCTCTGCGAAATCGATTCATACTAATCAATACACCAAGCCCTAAGTAGAGGGTGGCCACCTAATATTTTTACATTTCTTTGTGTGAAGCAATGTAATTGGCAACAATGAAATCGTTTAAATCTACGCTGAGGAAGGAAGGCGCCAATCTTGCAACCCTAAACTTTCGCCAATTTCTTTTGAGTTTTGTACGTCAAAAAAGAGAATTCAGTAGCTTCATTTTTTCAAAACAATATAATGACTATTTTATTGCTATTTGCGATAATTGGTAAGGTGCTTATTTGCACTAATTTCATCGTTGAATTAAAAAAGTTTGTTTTTCCACCACAGACGAAAAGTATACACAATAATAAAAGGTAAGTTAGATGGCGGGATGTCATAATTTTTCAGCACTACATAACCGTAAAATTCTCTGCATGTTCTGAATATTATTGTTTATGTTCTACTTTAAATTTTGGGAAAATTATGTTATGAGGGAAATTTATATTATTTTCTATGAGAAATAAATCAAATGAGCAATACCATAACT